>MU621426.1:0-17944 GCA_025399215.1 Globomyces pollinis-pini | reverse complement strand
TAGTATATTAATAAACAATGTCTGTTAAAAATTAGACAATTTGCATCTTGGTACTAAACACGCTTTATTTTCTATTGGTTCTAATGTGTCTTACTCCACCCAATTGTTTCCAACTTAGTTCTGTAATCACAAAGGTTAACTACTGACTCTTTTTCAGTTTTGTGGGATGCTAAGCGCGTCTTTTATTTTCCATCAAATGCAATTGGTACTACTGTATCTTACTTCACTTGTCGCTTCATACTTAGTTCTGGAATCTCAATGGAAAAATTCTGATTCTTGTGCAGGTCCACCAACATCAATGTATTACTTTAAAGTATCAGACTTGGAATCGCACGCATCAAGCGAGAATGAAACTTGGAGTGACTATTATTCATTTCATGCGAATGAGATTCCAGTTTATATTTGTGGTAACTTGGCTCTGGATCCGAATAATCAATGTTGTTATTCATCAATTGACTCACGTCTATCATTCGGTTACAAAAGTGGTGCGCCATTTTTGTTGGAAGAAGGTGAAGATTTGGATGCAGTCGTACCTAAATCAACGAACAACCATCAATACTGCACTTTCGTTACTCAGCAGGATGAAGACGAGTCCATTATACCAATCTTACGTACATCTTATTTGGCTGATGGTAGTTGTATTGACCAACATTTTCGATGCCATAGTAATCAAACACTGCATATTTACGAAGAAGATGGATGCCAAGGCAATTACGAAGCAATCAGTTTAACCTCTATTGAACAAGAGCTGATGAATGATCGACTAGGAGAAGGGTCTGCAAAAATGATCCAGTATCAAGACAGCAAATTAACATTTATTTGGATTGCGTACATCCCTGGCATATTATTAATACCAAACACATCATCTATTTCAGACATATTGACACATTTCTGTCTTGGTTCTTATATCCTTATCGTTTTTGTCTTACTGGTAGCCTCTATTCGAAAGTATTTGGCTCAGAAAACTGCATTTAGAATGTTCATTATTGGTATTATGGTGTTGAGAATTATTTGGCAAATATCAAACATATACTACTATTATACCATATATGATTCAAAAATGCAGATGGCTATTGCTGTAGAGTTAAAGTTTGCCTTGTCAGCGCTTGAAGGATTAGCTACTGTATACTTGACAACATTTCAAGTCTTTCAATTACAGATTCAGTTTTTGAAACCATGGTATCAATATCCAGTACTGCTGATATTACTGATATTACATATTGGATTTGCTGGTGGATACTACTTTGTGATATGTTTAGGCGGACTTTTTGATGTTTGTTTACCCCAGTTATTGGTGTACAAATGGCAAACGTTTGGATTTTACTGGTAAGTGCAATCGTACTAATCATTAGGCGGGTCGTCGTATTTATGTGGAATCTAGTACCAGCATTGATGATTAGTTTCATATTTGCATATTATGGTGGATCTAAATCAAAAATTGATTTAGCTTTTATGAAGTATTATTTCTCGATAGATCCTAGATTCAACGGATTGATCTTTTTGCAGATTTTCTTGACTGCTTTATATTTCACGATGGGTTACTTGCAGACTCGGACTGTAATTTTTGGCAATGATCGCGCATCTCTATTTGCTGCTCATTTGCGAACAGTATTGATTGGTTTTCATGAACTCTTGGCAATCTTTATACTGCAACAATTAAATACATTTTCTATGCAGGTACAAAAATGTCAAGCATTTGATATTTCCAATAACCAATCAAAAGCTGTCGCAGCTGAAAAATCAAACTTAGACTGACTATCTTGTCAGAGTGCTAATACTTGAATAAAACGTTCACACTGAAGGAATACGTTGAAATTATGTAATGTGCTAAAAAAATCCATGGGATTGTTTGAGAATGTGACTTTGGTCAGTTTTGTGAGATACTAAACGCGCTTTATTCTCCATCAAATGCAATTGACACTACTGTATCTTACTTCACTTGTCGCATCCACTTTAGTTCTGGAATCACAATGGCTAAGTTCCGACTCTTGTACTGGTCCACCTTCTTCAATGTATTACTTTGACGTATCAGACTTGGAATCATATTCACCAAGCGAGAATGAAACTTGGAGTGACTATTATTCATTTCATGCATACGAGATTCCAGTTTATATTTGTGGTAACTTGGCTCTTGATCCAAATAATCAATGTTGTTATTCATCGATTGACTTAAGTCTATCATTCGGGTACAAAAGTGGAGCACCATATGTGATCGAAGAAGAGGAAGACTGGGATTCGGTCGTACCTAAATCAACGAACAACCATCAATACTGTACTTTCATTGCTAACCAGGATGAAGACGCGTCTATTATACCAATCTTACGTACATCTTATTTGGCTGATGGTACTTGCATTGACCAACATTTTCGATGTCATAGTAATCAAACACTACATATTTATGAAGAAGATGAATGTCTGGGAAATTACGAGACCATCCAATTGACGTACGATGAACAAGAGTTGATGAATGATCGACTAGGAAATGGATCTGCAAAAATGATTCAGTATCAAGACAGCAATGTAACATTTATTTGGATTGCATACCTTCCTTCAACATTATTAATACCAAACACAACTTCCATTTCAGACATTTTGACACATTTCTGTCTTGGATCCTACATACTCATCGTTTTTGTCTTATTGGTAGTTTCGATTCGAAAATATTTGGCTCAGAAAACTCCATTTAGAATGTCCATAATTGCCATTATGGTATTGAGAATTATATGGCAAATATCAAACATATACTACTATTATACCATCTATGATTCAAATATGCAGATGGTGATAGCGGGAGCGTTTAATTTTGCATTATCGGCTCTTGAAGGATTGGCCACTGTATACATGACAACCTTTCAACTCTTTCAATTAAAAATCAAATTTTTGAAGAATTGGTATCAATATCCAATACTACTGATACTACTGTTATTGCATGTTGGATTTTTTGGTGGATACTATTTTGTGATTTGTCTTGGTGGACTCTTTGATGTTTGTTTGTCTCAGTTGTTGGTTTACAAATGGCAATCGTTTGGATTTTACTGGTAACCTTAATTCTCACTTATCATTAGGCGAATCGTTGTATTTTTGTGGAATCTAATCCCTGCATTGATTGTCAGTGTCACCTTTGCATTTTATGGTAGTTCTAACTCAAAAGTAGATTTAGCATTTCTCAAATACTACTTCTCAATTGATCCGAGATTCAATGGCTTAGTTCTTCTTCAAATTGTCTTGACCATTTCATATTTTGTGGTGGGTTACTTGGATACTCAGACTGTAATCTTTGCCAATGATCGCACATCGTTATTTGCTTCTCACTTGCGAACAGTATTGATTGGTTTTCATGAACTCTTGGCAATCGTTATACTGAAACGGTTGATGACGTTTTCTGTATTGGTTCAAAGAGGTAAACCTCTAAATGTCACGAACAATCAATCAACTAATCCAGGTGAAACCTCAACTAAACAAGGATGAAATGTTTATGATTGTGAATAAAAACTTTAATGTTTATCTTTACAATTTCGAATGACTATTGGGATATCCAAAATATAATAGCTGTTAGTTTAATTACAGAATTGATGGCTAGTTAATCATCTCCATGATCATTATGATACCTTCCAATCCACGTCAATGCAGGACGCGATTGTCTAACATTGAAGTCAAAAAGTCAACTCCAGTGAAATTCATTCAACATCAATTTCATACTATACCTTTCATGACAACTTCAAAACTACGGGTTAAATTAGCCGAGGAAAGCTTTCCAAAGTTTTTCAAACAACTTATACGTTTATTGAAAAACACCAAGTTGAATTGATGACCCACCCTATTGGGCATTTGTTTTTATATCAAATGAGTACTACTCATAGTACTTGAATCTACGGTGCGATTATCAGTTTGAATTTACAACTACATAGAATTCCAAAGACAGTTTTGGAACCGTACAAAAACATCCACAAGATTTTTGCTCAACTGGAGGCAATCCTATTGTATTTCAATGGTAATCCACTCATTAAATATTTTTGAATAAAACACCAAGTTCAACTATTCGTAATAGGTGGGTTCGATTTCGTAAAGTATTTTCCATTCCCAGATAAATTATCGGTTACCATTAAATGAAAGCTTTACTAATTTTTCATTCTATCGAAGATGATACAGAGATCAATGGAAAATCCGATTCAAACCGAGACAACTGGGAATATTTTGTGTTTTTACCGAAGCTTAATTTTAGTATATTAGTAAAGATATACATTGAAATCCGTTGAAATTTGGTAATTTACTAAACAATACCTTGAATTTGTTGATAATGTGACTGGTCGGCTTTTGGTGTAATACTTCCAAAACGCGTCTTTTACTTTCCATCAAATGCAATTGACTATCCTGCTTCTTACTCCACTAGTCATTTCTACCTTAGTTCTAGAATCACAATGGTTAAATTCAGACTCTTGTACTGGTCCACCATCTTCAATGTATTACTTTGAAGTCTTAGACTTCGAGTCGTACTTACCAAGCGAGAATGAAACTTGGAGTGAATTTTTTGCATTTCATGTGTATGATAACCCAGTTTATATTTGCGGTAACCTATCTTTAGAACCCAATAATCGATGTTGTTTTTCTTCAATTGATCCACGTTTATCATTCGGTTATAAAAGTGGTGCGCCTTATTTGCTAGAAGAAGGTGAAGATTGGGATTCGGTTGTACCTAAATCAACGAACAACCAACAGTACTGCACTTTCGTTACTCAGGTTGATGAAGACGCGTCTATTATACCAATCTTACGTACATCTTATTTGGCTGATGGTACTTGCATTGACCAACATTTTCGATGTAATAGTAATCAAACACTACATATTTACGAAGAAGATGAATGTCTGGGAAATTACGAGACCATCCAATTGACGTACGATGAACAAGAGTTGATGAATGATCGACTAGGAAATGGGTCGGCAAAAATGATTCAGTATCAAGACAGCAAAGTGACTTTTTACTGGATTGCGTACATCCCTGGAATGTTATTAATACCAAACACAACTTCCATTTCAGACATATTGACACATTTCTGTCTTGGTTCTTACATCCTTATCGTTTTTCTCTTACTGGTAGCGTCTATTCGAAAATATTTAGCTCAGAAAACAAAGTTTAGAATGTTCATTATTGGGATTATGGTGCTGAGAATTATTTGGCAAATATCAAACATATACTACTATTATACTTTATATGAGTCTGATGTTCAAATGGTTATTGCTGGATCGTTTAATTTTGCCTTATCAGCTCTTGAAGGATTAGCTACTGTGTACTTGACAACTTTTCAAGTCTTTCAATTACAGATTCAGTTTTTGAAACCATGGTATCAATATCCAGTACTGCTGATATTGCTTATGTTGCATGTTGGATTGTTTGGTGGATACTATTTTTTGATTTGTCTTGGAGGGTTTTTTGACGTCTGTTTACCACCGACAACGGTATATAAATGGCAAACGTTTGGATTTTACTGGTAAATGCAATCGTACTAAACATTAGGCGGGTCGTCGTATTTATGTGGAATCTAATACCAGCATTGATGATTAGTTTCACATTTGCATACTATGGTGGATCAAAATCAAAAATTGATTTAGGATTTCTCAAATACTACTTCTCGATAGACTCTAGGTTCAATAGATTGATCCTTGTACAGATTTTCTTGATTGTTTCGTATTTCACTGTGGGGTACTTGGATACCCAGACTGTAATTTTTGGCAATGATCGCGCATCTCTATTTGCTTCTCATTTGCGAACCGTATTGATTGGTTTTCATGAACTATTGGCAATTGTAATACTGCAACGGTTAATTACATTTTCTGCGCTGGTTCAAAAATGCCAACCACTTGATATTTCCAACAACCAGTCAACTATCTCAAAAACTGTCAAAAACTGAGAATTAAAACTAAGATGTAGGTGTGATAATAAAACATTGAATAAACCTTTCAGTCTATCTCAAAATGCTGGACGATATTGACTCGTGTGCAATTTATCGGTTCCACGTTTCTGTTTGGTAATTATTGAGCTGCATGATCACTCTATCTGTGGGAGTACTTATTGATTGGTTTTCATGAACCCTTGGCAATTATAATACTCCAAACCCTAAGTGCTTATGTGTGAGAACAGGAGATACTAAGTGAACTATCTCTGACTTAACAGACTTAAACTATATATTATTTTTAAAAGTAAGACCATTTTAATCTTATACACAAGCTGATTATATTTTTTGGATTTGGAAACTTGACTTTCTTGGTGGGATTGTTTGAAGTCCGTTGTTACATTATCACATACTAACTCAACTAACCGGTATAATATACAAGAAATAGAATCATATAGCATGATACACAATACAATACATTTATGTAAGTAAAGCATCTATATTACAAAATAATCAAACCAAAATTGATCCACACTAGAAAACCAAGGATAAGTCCGATAACTATAACAGCCGTATCGATATGGGCAATAGGTATTTAAAAACCGTAGCCATTTCTCTCCTGTATCATCTAGTTGACACCGTGTATGTTCCTTTGGTATATTTTTCACATCAACATGGCAAAAGTTGGAAATGGTATGATTGTTTGGAGTATTGCGAGGTATGTCATATAGTATTGATTCGTTGGGTATATTGTCGGAATTGATGCACTGGAGTTTATAAGCAACTTTTATCAAACATAGTTGTTGCCTTTGGGTATCCATTTGTAGGAGCAAAATGATTGATTTCAAGTTTTACTTTTGCAATTTTGTCAAACTGTTTTAAAAGATTTTCTAGTAAACACAAACGTAATGTGAAGGTACAATTAACCGAATGATTAACCGATGTGAAAACAAAAAATATTTGATCAAACAACAGATCTTATATAGTACCGAACAGTCACGGTCAATGGATCAGATCCTACCGCTTCTAATGTAAACTATACACCATATCCTTTGTCAATTTTCAGTTCTTGGCTCCCAAAAACCATCGACCGTAAAAAAAATATTCTTTTTGCGTTCCTTTTTCTTTGTACCACATGCTTGGTCTCCAAAATTCACCAGGTTGTTGTTTAAAAATACCGAGGAAATTAATAGAGAGTGCATTGACCTCTTTGACCATCCAAAAGTTTGAAATCTGATATTATAGTGAATATCATCCAAATTCATTCAGGATCAAAATTTTTGTGTGATCGATCCTGATATACCAATCTCATACTAAAAAGCTATTAAAGCATTATTGATCGGTTTAGGATACATCCTCTTGGAAATAATCCAATCGGACCTCAGCCACTGATTTCGGCTAAACAGCGCTTTTGGTCAATACATTTTCTTACTGAAACGTATGGTTTAGAAACGAACAACGAAATATCATAACTGTAAAAGTTCATTTTTATTCTTTTATACCCCATTGTAAGAGAATTCCATTTCTCAAGCGTGACAGTTGAAAACAGAAGCACTCTTAGTCTGGTTAGGGTTAGCTCTAACCCTAACTAACCATCCCTGAAGACGAATAAAGTTACAAACGTTCAGAATTATTAGATTTTCAATTCAGATTCATTAAATGACGGCCGTATGAATCTTAAGAACACTTGGAATCTTTCTTTCTCCTTTGGAAACTGGGAAGGTACTCAATATTCTATCTGGTTAATAACTCATATCACTTTAAATAATATTGGTTATAGTATATACAGTTCATTCTACCTTTATGATCACAAGGGTATCGCTGTGGGTACATCAACTGTTGTGATTGCGTGGATGGAACCAGTGTTAGTTTAAATTCAATTAGTTACTCAACTAATTTCTAAACTATGGTCTACCTTGAATTTTTTATACTGTTATTGGAAATTGATGCTCATGCAGTTCTTCAAGTACCATTGCCATTCAATCCAAATCCATCTAAAACTGGTCCGTGTGGGGGAGCCAGTTTTAGTAAAACCACATCAACTATCTACAGACTGAAGACTGATGGGCAATTACCATTTACATGGAACGTTATCGCAGGTGATGGTGGTGGTACATTATCTGCCTCAATTGATCCACTTGGTGGAACAAACTTTACCCTTCCTACCTCATTAAATTTTAATGCTCCAACAGTTGGACAATATAGTACAGAACTGACTTTACCATCTGTGTCATGTACGAAGAACAATCCGTGTACTATGCAAATCAAAACGTCAGCCAATTGGTTTTCATGTTTTCTGTTTGAAACAGGGAACTATACAGCTAAAGATCTGTATCCTTCAATGACCAAATCATGTGCATCAGTAGGTGCCAATACCATGACATACTGTCAAGCAATGAATAACAATCAAGTTGTTTTACCCGAAACCAACAATTTTGTCTTTCAAGACTCTGCCAACCAAGTCTTTTACAATTCAGTAATCAACAATACTAACGTGATGGTGAATGGAACGAATGAATTATGTCAATCCATGTTGAAAAACTACATTTGTGGATCTACACTTCAGTATTGTGGTACATCAAGTCATTTAACAGGAATGGATAATTGTTATTGTGAATCTATGAAAAAGAATTGTGGAATTACAGAATCTCATGATGCATTATTCAATTGTTCCACATTGCCTACTATTAATGATTGCAAGAACACGAATCAAATTGGATCTGCACCTCAAAATGGAGGGTTAAAGAGTGATGGATATTATTTGGCTATTTTCATGACACTATTAGCCAGTTACCTTTTACTTTGATCCATCAATTTCCCACTTTAATAAATTATTATTTTTCATGACAAATTTTGACATATCTATTCACTGTTATGACTTTCAATGACAACCTAAACTTATCCAAATGACTGTTATCACCAACGAGCGACAGATTGAAATTAAAGCTCTCAGAAAGGCTGGAATTAAACCAATGGCTATTTCAAAGCAATTGGGTATCAAATATGAAACTGTCAAGGCCTATTTTCATCGTCTCAAATTGATGGAGACTTTACCACCAAAGGTTCGAATGAGTAAATATTACTTCCAGGGTAGAATTCCTGGTATAATTAGAAGATATCTTGAAGAACATCCTACAGCAACAGTGAAGGAAATACTCCTTGGTTGTGATCTAAAATGTTGTAGGCAATACTTGAATAGGTATCTCAACAAAATCGGTTTGAGTAGGAATGTAACAAAGTATAATAAAACTATTTTGTAATCCTTGAACATATCTACTGTCTTTACTTTATACTAACTGAAGTTTATAATTTCAGAAACTTTCAGAAGTTCAATGAACTTGAATGGATTCAATGCTTGACATATTTGATATATCAAACAACGTACATGGAATATTCCAAGAAGAGTTCCTTGTAATGGATCAACAGTCTTCTCAAATTCGAGCGGGATAGGGTGGAATTTGGCTGTTGGTGGAAGAATTCAAATCCTCCATTTGGCG
Organism: Globomyces pollinis-pini; assembly: GCA_025399215.1. NCBI lineage: Eukaryota > Fungi > Chytridiomycota > Chytridiomycetes > Rhizophydiales > Globomycetaceae > Globomyces > Globomyces pollinis-pini. The sequence goes on along the minus strand of MU621426.1, from coordinate 8,559 downwards.
GAATTGCCACGTTCAAACCTCCACTATTTAAAGATCACAAGAGCTTCATTCTTTTTTTTAAAAAAAAACAAATGGTTCAAATTACTCTTGATTCTACTCATGCTTACCCATTGGCTGTCGCTGTGTTCAGTGGATTTGTTGTTCAGTATTTAGGTGCTAAAGTATCTGGTGCTCGAAAGCGTGCAAACGTTCCTTATCCATACAGTATGATATCACCATACTCATTCGTTTAGTGTATGCTACCAGAGAAGAAGCTGAAAAAGAACCAACAAAACATCTCTTCAACTGTGCTCAAAGAGCTCACCAAAACACTTTGGAAAATTATCCTCAATTCTTGATGCTGTAATTTGTTTGTAAACGATTGATCTGTAGTCTTGCTATTGCTTCCATTGAACATCCTACATTCGCTGCTGGATCTGGACTTGTATATTTAGTTGGTCGTATTGTCTACGGAATTGGTTATCGAACAGGTAATCCTGCAAGTCGAAACAGAGGTATTATTATAACTTTTATTTATATTTAGGTGCTTTTGGTTATTTGGGATTATTCGGAGTTCTCGGTGCATCCATTAAAACTATCTATAATCTTTTACAATAAACGTTACGTTATTGCAATATACAGTATCATGTGTGATTCCCTGAAGTGTTTGGATCTAGATCTTAAGATTGAACGGATATTTTAGCCTCTAGTGGATTGTATAAAGCTTATTAAAGGTATTTATTAAAGGTATTTACTTGTCAAATATCAATATACACAACAGTGTGATTAAACATATCAACACAGCAGACACCAAGCATCCCAAAATTCCAAAAACCACATAAAAGAAGATTTTCAATGGTAAAAAGTACCATAACAGTCCAAAAACTGTCAAGGCAGCGGCAGTGAGACAATATTTACGTTTAGCCCGATACATGAGTTTGATGATCGCGAATAAATCCATATATGGACATAAGATATAGAAACATATGAAATGATTTGTTCTGAATGATACATGAGCTGGTCGAATCAGGCCATGATTAACAACACGAGAATCCAGTAACAGTCTTTGGACGATACTAACATGCCCATGACTACAAGCTTCAGTTATTGCATCATTCGAGTGTATTGTAGGGTCTATTGAAGGTTCGTCCAACATTCTATTAATCAAGTTTAAATGCCCATTTTTGGCTGCATACACTAACCAATTACTGTCCAAATATAGTTGTAAATCTCCTTTGGTGTTCTTGACCAAATCATACAATGAATCCAATCCGAGAATGCATATGCGATGCATTACAATTCGTATAACGTCATGGGAATGAAGCCAAAGGGATGTAAACCGTTCATCCAATAAAACAAGTGTTAAGGCCTTCAAATGGTTTTCAACTACTTCTATATCTATATCTGTTGCTTGATAACAAAATTTACAAAACCCGGCTACTAGCTTGGATATAGGTATATCGCATTCGTCAATCACAGTATTATCCAAAAACCATTGAGTAAAGGTGGGTAATCCATTCTTCAGTGATAATTTCAATAACTTCAGTTTGAAATCATTTGAAATAAGCAACTTTTTCGATTGTAATATAGATTCAACCAAACAATATTGTTTTTTCTCAAACAATATTAATAGTCTATCCAAATCCAGATATTCTAACGATATTTTCAATTGGAGGTTATAACTGAAATTGTTTAGGTATTGTTGAGAATAGCTTGAAAATATTTCCCAAGTAGTAGTGGGTATAGAGGGAAATTGAATTTCTTTTGAAGCCATTCTTAATGAATGATAGTCTTTTAAGAGTAAGTTTTTAGTAATCAACTCCCAAATTTCTGATGGTAAAATGCCAAGTACTTTTTTAGTATCTAATACTAGGATTGATAATTGATTCTGGTTATAATCTATTGTTGTTTCCATATCTGAATATAGAAGAAAAAAGTGGATTCTTTTTAAGGGATCCAAGGATCACATGATAAGTCACACACCCCAATGATCTGGAAATTGGACTCGAAACTCACAGATCTCAAATAATTGAAGGATATTAAATTGATAAAAAAAAATAAAAACTTATCGTTACTTGGACTCTTTATTCAAGAATTCATTAATAATCCCGCTTTGGTGGATGTTTCATCATGAATAGTATTGATTCATCATACATTCAACTAGACTGTCCACTCACTCTTAGCCAACTAGGTCGCTCACTTGATAATATACTTTCTACCGTAAAATCATCTTCCCACCGTTCAAGCATTCGTTCAATCACTTCTTTCGACACATTATGGGTATTTCGTCTAGCTAATTCTACAGAATCTCTTGCAATCCACCAGGATGTAGTTGGCTCTCTAACTTCAACCGTATAACCCTTGTCAATTGCATATTGCACATATGGTTTAGCTTCCCACCTCTGTACATGAGTATTGTCAATAATAATTGGTGTGATTGACTTGTTCATAGCCAGTTGAGCATTTAGTAAATTCCATTCATGAGCTTGACCTAATTGCTTTCCATCAAATTGATACACTCCATCCTGGTTGACAAAGAAATTATCAGAGGATAAGACAACTCCAACTCCCCCATTCTCGCTTAGAATTGTTTTAGTTAGTGATGATTTTCCAGACCCTGAAGCTCCTCGTAGTAGAATCAGTTTTAACATTGAAGTCAATTTTTTAATTTTTTTCTACTCCATTTCAGTCCCTGAACATTTTAATAGATGGAAGAGCATGTTTCCAATTACCAGAGTAGAACTTGACCAAATTGAGATTTGAATAAGGTTCGGTAAAAAAATATCACAAAAAACCGACCAAAATAGGTTGAGTTCATCAATTGGGATTATTCAGACTTTGTGAGCTGATGATTTGATGAATTGAATCAATAGAATCCAAGATGGGAAATATCAAGAGATGAGGCATGTGACAGTTGAAGTACAAGCGGTAATATTGATAAGAATGCTATCAGCCAAGAGTGTGCAATGGGTAATGCTATCAGCTAAGAGTGTGCAATGGGTTCAATTAACAATTTTGAATTTGCAAATTGATGAATGCTCAAGTTGCTGTTAAGATTTTGTATATTGATTCAAATGCAAGAGGACCTCTTGAAGAGGTAGACTGACCGTTTTACATTATGCATTATGATTACTCCTAGTACAGTAGCATTCACACAATACACCATCAGATCACCCATAGATACGCTGATACTTCCCTAGTTCTATCGGGTAAATTCGCTTGTTCTCCATCAGTTTAGATGGATTTCATCTTGGGCTCTATGCTGTGTGTGACAATTGAAAAGTATTTAAACTCGAAAAATAGTTAAACATCACCAATGACTGAAACTACTCCGTTGCTTACTAGAAGCTTACCTGAGAAGAAACGTAACTATTTACCATGGCTATTAGCACTATTGGCTGTCTTGGCATTGGGTGTCACCCTGTGGAATCCGTTCAATTCTACTTTGAATCAAGTCCTCTTTGATATTGATGATAACGTATCTTTGGATTCCTTTCCTGAAGCAGATTTTAAACTCTCCAATTTACGAATGTCGAAATTCAGAATCACTCCTTCCACCATCAACGAATTTGCAATGAACTGCAAAGGTTATGCTGCCTGTAATGTAACTGTGTCGTTTGAAAACGTTCAAAAGATTGTTGTGACTTATCTTATTCAATCTAATGACAAAAATGCCTTGGATTACATCAAATTCTATGAAACTGTTGATCAACAAACATTCACTGTGAACGTTTTGTCTCCAAAAGAACAAGAATTACCAAAAAAACATAACAGAGCTCAAGTATTGGTACATATAGTTGTTCCTGAAGTATACTTTCCAAACTTTGTGATGGATGCTGATCGTGGTTTATTGGAATGGAATGGAATTTCTTACAAGGTTCGTGTCAAAAGTGTGATTAACAATTTCTTTAGATGGATTATTTTCATGCAATCATTCATTATGGAGATATGAACATTAGAAATATTCACACAAACACTTTTGATATGTCTACCACTGCAAGTGGAATCAATATCACGAATTTGATTGCAAAGAAAGATATCAACATTCATTCACAGTTTGGAAAAATATTGTTGCATGACGCTAAAGCTACTGAAGTCAATTTATCAACACAATCTGGTTTCATTCAAACTGGAAATGTGTTGTCAAAAGATACATTAAAATTAACAAATGAATATGGTCGTATTGACTTTAACGGTGGAATGTCTGAAGATTCCGAGTATGGATCTGTAGATATTCAATCTAAAGCTGGTTCAATTCATGGATTATTAACTGGTTATCGTGACTTTAAAGCTCAACTTGGATTTGGTAAAATGGATATGATTTTAGAACCAAAATCCGATTTCAACACCAATACTAACCTTCAAGCTACTGGTGGTTCAATTAAAAGTCAAGTCATTAACTTTGTTGGAAATTTTGATACTCAATCCAATTTTGGAAGAGTGAACTGTACGGGTATTAACTTACACATTACCGAAGAGAGTGATAAAACTTCTGTTGGTGGTTATCAAATTGGCTATGTTTTGGAAGCAGACAAATCTAATTTCAAGGCCGTTACCGATAAAGGTGTTGTTCAAATTCATTTCCAATAAATCGTTCCCACTTTCACAAAAATACCATTACAATTTCAAAATCAAGATAAATTGAATTTATTATTGACGATTTTGTAATTTCAAAATCAAATAAGTTGAAAGTTTAAAGAATACTAGAATTGCAGTCATGATAAGTATCCAATTTCCAATATTGATGGAATCGTAATCAAAATGTTTTAAAACATCTTCTCCAGTCAATTCACATTTAGAAGTATCATTTCTAGGAAACATACAACCACACATATCATCAACACTATCACAAGTTAATATCAACCCCATAAATTCATTTTTCAATAGTAATTCAAAAGCATATTTTTGAAAATCAACTTGATGAAAGGTATAATACCAAAATTTTGGTAAATTGGATTTTTGAACAAAAAATCCTTGAACTACCATCCATAAACCATTGGTGAAGGCAGTGATGGCCAATGCAGCAACGAATATAGGAATCGCTACGGAAATGAATACTGTTTGAGCTTCAGCAATGATCAATGATAAAAATAGATATCCTACAAAAACAAAAAAGTGATCAATTGATGATTGGAATCCAATAAGGAAATAAGCAATTGAAGAAAATGATAGTGTAATGATACCAATGAATGGAAGTGAAATTAAAAAGTTTGAAATGACATAAGATTCAATTCCATACAATCCATTTGCAGTTTCACGAATGAAAACATGTCGTTCTTCAAGAAATGCTGGGATACCTGCAACTGCCATGAAGGATAAAAAGGCAACGGAAAAGAATAACCCTGCAAATCTATCTGCTATTGTTTTTTGATCAAGTCCCATTTGTAACCAGGTTGTTCCCATTAATATAGCTAATCCGACATACATTGCAACTCTTACCCAGTAAGATAATGGATTCTTTGCTGCATTCAGAAATGCTCGTGACATCAAAACACTGGTTTGATAGAAGAAACCATTGGTGTAGCCTACATCCTTTTTGGAGTAAGGGAGTGGATTGGCAATCAGTGTATCGATATCCTTGATCATGTTCTCGTTAATATCCGATTTCGCAAATGAATTCACTAAATCCAACACCTTTTGTTTACCATCTGTCGCATTTGATGCAAAGTCGACATTGGTTAATTGCAGATATATATCAGATGGGTTGGATCGAATTGGGATAGGGTGACCAATCGATTCAAAGTATTGGATAGCTTCATCTCTAGGACCGAAAAATACGGTTGAACCTTGACCAAGAATTAAGATATGAGTAAATAATTCAAAAGTTTCCGTGCTAGGTTGATGAATGGTTGCAATGACTGTTGCATTGTCTTTGACTGCTAACTGACGAACACTATTAATGACTGCATTTGCAGCAACCGAATCCAAGCCAGAAGTGGGTTCATCTAGATAACAATGTTAAAAGTAGAGATCATATACCTAAAAACAGGATTCCGCCCTTTAATCCAATGATTTGAGATGCAACTGATACTCGACGAACTTGTCCACCAGAACACCCTTTTAACAATGGTGTACCGATTATAGTATCTTTAACATCTTGAAGTCCAAATTCTTCCAAAAGCTCATCAACAATACGATTTTTTTCAACCAATGAAGTTGACTTTGGCAAATTGAAATGGGCAGCATACATTAGAGTTTGATGAACCGTCAAATTTCCAAATAAAGCTTCCTCTTGAGTGCAATAACGTGAAGCATGTTTGATTGGAATATCAGTCCGACCATTAATTTGGACTTGTCCTGATATTGAAGAAGATGGCTTTCTTCCAGCCAAAACGTCTAGGAATGATGATTTTCCAGCACCAGAAGCACCCAAAACTGCTACCAAAGACCCTTTCGATACCATACCATTCAAGTCTTTTAAAACTTGCTTTGTTCCATTTTTGGTTTGAACAGTATAGCCCAAATTTTTCCAAGATAACGTAAATCCTTTGGAAGGAGTACTTTCATCAATGTCTACGGTTGTTTCTATTTTACTCATGAATGATTGATTCAATTAAGATTCCACCTACTAGTTTTAAATACGCCTTCTTATAGTGCTTCCATCCTAGTGGCACACCACATTACAAACAGCTCCCTTTTCATGGAATCTCCAAGTTTCATCAGCCTTAAAGGCGATACTTAAAAAGTAGTTACTTTAAAAGAAAGTCGCATGACATTTAATTCAAATTTGATTTTGTCTGGTTTAATATTTGGGTATCATTTAGAATATATGTATCTCTTCGGGTAATTTTTTTTCGGACTTTGGATACCAATTTAGGAAACTGTTGCAATGCCAACCTATTGAACCACTTATTGTTTTAAACATAAAATGGTTATTTTTTGAGATAACCATTATTCATATCGAATGTTGTATCATATATAGCCATGAGAAGTCATAGAAGGTATTATTCAATCATGTCCGTCTAATTTATTGCGCGGTGGTAACTGAGTAGACTCTCATCTCCACAACTTTCAGCTCATCTACATCCTGAAACTAGGCGATGGAAATATTCACAATCCAATAAAAGTTGGTAAAAAAGTGCGAATCTTAATAGAAAAGGGAGCATTCACCGAAGGATATGAACCAAGTTACAGTAAATCAATAGAAAATGTCGTGAATGGAAACGAATATTCATACTCACTTGTTGATAACAAAGGCCAAGAACTGAAAAAGACTTATAAATATTATCAACTGAAAAAGATTGAAGCATCAGATGTGTTTACAAATGAACCAGCAGTAGAAAGAGAACGACCAATGTCAAACAAGGAGAGACGTAATAAAAGGGAATTGGAAGAATTGGAAAGAATTCTAGAACTTAAAAACAAAAGACGCAAGATATTTCAAGGAACTTATTTTCTAGAGTAATAGTAAATGGCATTTATCGATTCTATCAAGAATTACAAAGACTATCTACAATACGTCAAGAATTGGCATGTATATTCGGAACTACAACAAGAGCAATTGAAGAAATGGTATAGAAATTACTATTCTCAAAACAAGGAATCCGAACGACTGAGATATCGCAATTATTACTAATTCAGATATCGACAAAAAGTCAAAGATAGCTAACGCTTGAAATAGAGCATTTCAAAATTCAAATATAGTAATGAATTTCATATTCTTCCCTGTTTACTTTTATTAGGAATATGATTGGTTAAATTCACCTATGAAGCAGGGGTATGCAATTATCCGTGCCAATTAAATTGGTGATCACAAATGTATTATTGCAATTAGTCAAAGTCTAAAAATCAATTATTGGCATTGGAAAAGGTCTAGCAATCAATTATTTACCAATTTATTTACCCTGCTTTGAAGTGAACTTTTTTCTTTCCCAAATTTACACAAGGTCAAACAAAAACTCAATACCAACTACCAAGTCGCTTTATTCACCTCACTCGATAAAGAACCTATCAAGCCTTGGCTTAAAATCAAAGAACCCATCAAAACTGAATTCAAGAACAACAGTGGTGAGTCTCCCTTGCTTGTCAAAATCATCCCTGCTACTCAAGACCAATTTCCAGCAAAAACTATCTACATTCGTGATACCGATGATGATGGAGAGTTGAAAGACGAATACGTTAAAGTATCAGTCAAGAACAAAGAGGACCTGCGTGATATATACAAAACTGGCAAAGGACTCATCCACTTGGATGATCCAAAAAATCTAATAGTCAGTTTTGAAGAAATTGGGGACGGGAAAAAGTACCAAATTTACAAATAATCGCAAGATTTCGCAGGATGGCAAAAGAAGGAAGCCGATGCGATGGAAGCAGAGACGCTACTATCCATGAAGGCCTATCTTGTGAAGAAACTCCGAGCATCCCCTATCAATTTGCCTACAGACTTTTTCGATGGGAATGGAGGACAAATTCAAGAATGGGACGGAACCTTATTGTCAGAATATACTCTTTATCTCTTGGAAGAAAAACATGCCATGACAGTCGAAAAGTCAAGAAAATCGCTGAAAGGGTGAATCAATTTCCTTTCATCGATTTTTTAGATCTTTTCGATTGTTTAATGCGAAGTACAGTAAGATTGTT
>MU621425.1:0-17975 GCA_025399215.1 Globomyces pollinis-pini | reverse complement strand
TTTAAGGATATTATATGTCTCCAACTGTCATAACAAATGTAGATGATTCTAATCCTGTTGTTAGTAAGGAAGTGTTTGGGCCAGTGGTATGTGCAGTAAGATCAAAAACGGTTAATTGATTATTGTAGCTAAAATTCAAAACAACACAAGAAGTCATTGATCGTGCAAATGATTCCAATTATGGTTTGGCTGCCGCTGTTCATACCACAAGTTTGACAACAGCTATGAAAGTGTCCAACGCTTTAGACGCCGGAACGGTTTGGATTAACTGCTATAATGTATTCGACGAACAGATGCCATTTGGTGGTTATAAAGAGTCGGGTTATGGTCGTGATGGTGGTGAATATGCTATTCAAGAATACACTCAAGTGAAAAGTGTTTTGATCAATATCGAATAAAATACCAACGAAAATGTTGGGCATATTGCTTGTGAACCATTGTTTTTTTGCGCGTTTTTATCATAAATGATGCTTGGAATATTAATATTACTGTTTTCTTCATTTCGAGATGAACAACATAATGCAAGGTTTAGTTGGGGCTTTTGTTTACAAATTGTTATTTCATCCACGTACAGAACTTTTTTAATACAATTTTCTAATGAATCTATCGCTATTGGCATTCTTTGTCTGTTACGTTTATGCAATCATTCACCAAATTAAAGACGATTCCATTCGGTTACAGTATGAACTTACCGAAGATAAATCACATGTAATAATATCAGTGCGAGCATTAGCAGAAAGTTCAAAAGATTGGGTGGGATTTGGAATCCAACCAGATGGAGAAATGAATGATATGGACATGGTTTTGGCTTATATTGAAGGAACATCGGAGTACTCTATTGGGAATTACTACATCTCCAATGATGATGAACAACCCCAAAAGAATGAACTAGATGCTATCAAGAATGCCAAAGTATCAGTAAAATATAATTATAGACTAATTTTGGTTAGAAAATCATAGAAGATAAGCAGTTCTACACAGTAGTTGAATTCGAGTATCCAGTTAAGGCAACGAATGGTCTGAATTATGATATAGATTTAAATGGACCCAATTCAATTGTATTGGCTGTAGGTAAACGTGATGAGGACGGATTTAATTCGCGTCGATTACAGACAGTTGAAATATTGAATTTCAACTAAGCAATATAATTGTTGAAATTTATTTGTTTTATATCTTATTTTGGTTACTATGATCACTTATTGTGAAACATAAGAAGTCAATAGAGTGTGAAGCTCAACGATTGAATCATATGATGTTTATATTTAACCACAAGAAAAATAAATGATACGATTCAAAAATTTGTGTATACTACATCAAATTATTGTCCTCCGAGACGGAGCAGATACTATCCGCTTGGGCCGGGGTTCAACCTTTTCCGTGATTTTAACATTTTGGATCATCAAACTTGGGGATGATAGCTGAACAGCATTGCCAGAATGCTGCTTTATAAAATTGTCTGATTTGGCGCACATTTTGCGACTTTGACTTGAATAACGTGCTGAAGATGGTCGCTTGCTTTTGGCAAACAGCTTTTTCCGTTCTTTAGATAATTGATTAGATTCCCAAATAATATCTTTTACAGATCGTTGGTTTGTCTTTTTTTTAGGGCTCTCTACCAAACTAGCAATTTGTGAAGGAACCGGAGTAGCAATTACTATTCTTTTGTCAATGTATGTGAGTGTGTTGGTGGCATTCGAAATAACGGAAGACTGAACCTTCCCAAATGAAAGCAACTTCGCCTTTAAAATAGAGTCGTCTGAAACATCTATTTTTGAAGTTTGTGTTTTAGACTCTAAGAGGTTTCTTACGGAAGAACTTCCTTCTTGTCCTTTCTGTCTATATACTTCGGGTTCTTTTTGTGATATACTCTTTGGCTTGTTTAAATTAACAGACTGGCCCTTTTGTAAACTCACGTTGTTCTCTCGTGTTTCATTGGACGTATCGAAATTATCTTTAACTTCTGCAGTCTGTTTATGATCCGATAATGAGTTGTGTCTTACTTGTTGTTCATTTTGATTATCTTGTTGGTCTGCTTCATAAACGATCCCAGTTGTATTTGATAAGCGTTGCGCAATCGACTGTTTTTTAACAAATGAATTCTTATCATAGTTGATCAATTCAGTTGTTTCTTCAGAAATTGGTTCTTCAACCATGTTATTTAATAGAGGTTTAGGCACCTGTCCCAACTCAGGTGTTTCCATAGTCACTAATTCCAACTTCAGTTTGGTAAATTGATTACCTTTTGAAGAAACGCTAGTCCTTCTGAAGTTGCTAGAATATTCAATAATGCTTTCATCAATTATTTTTGAACCAATTTCTAAGCCAATAGCATTGCTTTGTCGTCGAGATTGAGTTGTTTGAAAACTTTGTCGTCGAGATTGAATTTGAATGCTAGATCTACGAGATTGGTTTTGGTTTTCGATGAAGCATTCAGCTGGATTCCCTTCTGCAGAATTCTCTTTTAACAATGATGTTTGTGGTACAACACTTGGTCTTCTGCTACTATGATTTTCAGGTACGGCTATGCTACTTCGTCGTCTATTGTTAGCTTTGGAGGATTCAGGCCCACTATTTTCATTCTTCGCGAACACGCTTTTCCTTCTACCTGAGGCTGAAGAAGTTCTTCCACTCTTTGTGTCCTTATCATTGGATTCGGGTTTATACGCCTTGGTTAGCTTTAATGCGACACTTAAATCAAATTCGTCATTATTTTGATTTATATTTGAACTTTCAGAGATGTCTTTACGAATTAGGTTTAGAGTATTATACCGTCATCCTGTACCAAATCTTTTAAAGGTTGATAACCCGCTTCATTTAGTTCTTTCTGGTTCATAAAATGTTTTATATCACTCGTTCGTCCTACTGGTTTTACAAGGGGATACATTTTCTGCAAAAATTGGTATAATTGGAATGCATTTTTCATATTGTTGAAGACCAGCTCACCATCTTGAAAAAATGCCATTCCCGGATAATTCTTGAGATGCAGAATGTCGGGAGAATCCTAATTTATCAATCTTGATCAATTATACGATTTGGAGGAATTTTTTAACGTTAACAATCACAAAACGTATCTGAATATACGCGAGAGCATATAATTGTAAGTTTATCACATTGCTATAATGCATTTCATTCTGTCTGGTGTAATAATATACTAGGGTACTTTTGTTGTTTGCAATAGCTGATAAATATGACTCTCCAGTGTCAGTGTATTGAACTGTTGATACTTTTGCAATATAACTAAACTTTTAAGCGCTAATAATTATATACCCATAGCAAAGATTTTGTAGATCAATCAAACCTGTTCGTGGCAGAGGATTTAGATACGGTTCATTTTTGTGAAAGCATTGAAAAAATGGACACGATGATGCGCATTGAGATACGAATCGTTTCTAACAGTGAGTTCATTGGTATCACTAACATTGTATAACTCAAGTTTGACGGAGATTGTAGAAAGACCGAGTTCGAGCATCAGATTTGTGATTCCAGAATTTAAATTTCTAAGCGTTTAGCATTCAATGCAATATTTACGGAAATATCTTGTTTTAGACCGCGAATCGTTTACCTGACGTGGTTAGAAGTTCGAAATAGTTACCTGATCATATACCAACATACAAACAAAATCTTTTTGTAGTATCTCATTTAATGAAGTGACTGACTTTTCTTCCTTCCATTCCATGATTTGTTTTAGACCTAAAAAATAATATGTGCTGTTTGTTTTCGATACTCACAACACATCCATGTTTGTCCACAAGTATGTACATACCGTTAATCAAAAAATGCATCCATTCCGCCCGCTATCATATTCATACTTCGCAGGTGTCCAATAAATCACATGGGCTTGACAGCAGAACACCAGCAATTTAATATCTCAAAAATAGAAGTCAAGATCAAACAATAATTCTTTACAACTTATTTTATTTTAGGACATTAACAGTTGTTAATGCTACCAAAACACTACTACGAAGTACAGGTTTTACAAGCACATAATCATAAAACTGCTCTTTGCAATCAACAGAACTAATGGCTATAATAGGAGTATTAGAGTTAACGTTGCTAGTTGTTTTGATCATTCGAGACATATCTAATCCATTCACTAAAAGTTAGTATGCGTCAGTCTTACTAATTGGCATTTTGATATCAGTGAAAATGACATCAAAATGTACATCGCCCATCACACATTGCAACGCTTCCGCACCGTTTTTAACTTTTATACAACGGCATCCGATGTTTACCAATACTGTCTCCATTATTTTTGCACTTACGGGGTTTCCATCTACTATAAGCACATCCAATGGCCTTTCCAAGTTTGGGACTAGGAACATAAACGAATTTTCATTGAGATCCGCAGAGTAATCATTTGGTTTACCATCAGTGAGACTTTCTCGTGATTTTTGCTGACTGAATAATGTCTGTTTTGCATTATTCAGGTATATTTGTGAATTTCTTAACGGAGATCGATCCTTGAACTTATCATTTCGCGTTTTCAGTACGTTAGGTGGTACAGAAGGTGTTTCATTATTAGAATCATCTTCTTCAATAAAATTTGATGGTATAACAATTGAGGTTGGCAATGACGAACTAACTGATGGTGAAGATTTTTTCCTATTAGTCGTGCTAGGTATTGTGACAGGGTTAGAGGGTAACGCAATCGCATTAGCAGGTAGAGATTCTCTCCTTCTAGACAGCCACATATTTGCTGAAAACTTCGTTGGATTGGGATTAGGACTCATTGTTCTATTAGGTATAGGTATTGGAGTTGCTGCTAAAGGAGTAGAGCCAGGGAGTGGACTATGAGTAAATTCGGAGTTTGGATGAAGTCCTAAATAATTGACTGGTAGAGAATCCCTTCGTTTTTGCATCCATTGCTCTCCTTCAGGAAACTCTGATTTGATTTTTGTCATAATTTGTTGATTTGCCCTCTCCAGCAGTGGTAAATTTTTTAGAACCGCTTCGCCAAAATCTGCATTGTCAGTATTATTGGGAGATGTGTTTCCAGAATCTACTTCAACTAATTTTTTATCATTCTCATCTGAATCGGATAAATTGCCTTTCTGCACTCCTCTGGTATCAAAATAATCTGTATCTTCGATATTTTTAACGGTGGGAACAAAATACACTTTCTGATCTAGTAGATGATTCCAGTCTGTACCCTGGAACCAAGACATTGCTTTCACTTCCCCTGCGCCTTTAGCACCGAGTCGAGTTTCAATGTCCGGACACATAAGTTTCTCCATTAGAATTCTCGCCTCTGGTGAAATTTCTACATCATCCTCAAACCAATCGATTTTTCTCATTAAAATATTTTCAAAAACTTGAGATGGTGTTGAAGCATTGAACGGTGGAATTCCATATAAAAATTCATATAATATTACACCAGCAGCCCACTATAAAATATTAGATGCAACTAATTATTTACCCAATCGACGCTGGTCCCTTGACCCAAACCTAGGATACTCTCTGGTGCCAGATAGTCTGGGGTGCCAACCAATTTCTTCTGTGAGTTCCGCTCTTCTAATTTATCACCTATTCTGCTGCCGAATACGAAAGAATCGTTAGAACTAATACTAGCAACAGATTCTCTTCTCCCTAAAACATTTTTTAATGGTCCCAAATGCATGTTGGTAAAAGGAAATGCAGAGCTATTGCTTCCTGTTTCTGATATCTGCGGTGATGCGGGTGGTAATGACTTCGCGGGTGTTGCCGCAACATCTCCAACCCCTATTGCCCGTCTGCCTAAAAATCCTACTCGAGATAATCCAAAGTCAGTCAATTTAACATGGCCATTTGAGTCAATCAACATGTTGTCTGGTTTTAAATCTCTAGATCAATGTTAGCATCCGAATGTCCTTCTCTTACCGATGAACAATATCCCTATAATGTAAAAATTCTAACCCTTGGATCATTTCTGTAACATACTGCTTTGCCCAAGCTTCGTCTAATTGACCCATAGACTTAATCAATGCCGCACAATCTCCTCCATTTAGATATTCCATAACCAAATAAATGTGATTGCGACTTTGAAATGTGGAAAACAGTTTTACCACAAAGGGTGAATCGATTTGAGTTAAAATAGTTCGCTCTGATTTGATGTTTGTCACTTGATTTTTGGCAACCATATCTGCTTTTTTCAACACCTTAATTGCATGATATTGACCTGTAATTTTCTTTTTCGCCAAAAAAACAGAACCAAATGCTCCTTTTGAGATTGGTTTGATGATTTCATAATCTTTGATGGAAGGTGCTAGTGGAGCGGGGGATAGAGAAGTAGTACTGCCTGCAATCAAACTGGAGGCAGAACTATGTGAGAGTGGTGCAGCTGATAAACCTCCACCGCTCATACAACTTAACCGGCGAAAATTGTTACTAAGTGGGGATGCTACAATAGGTGAGCCTACAATTGTTTCAATTTCAAAAGATTTGTCCATCCCAACCACCATTCGTGGATTTCTAAGTGAAGTTGATCTTGGGAGTGGTGCATCATCATTATTGTTATTATTGGTTTTAATTCTTAAGGATTTATGTTTGTTGAACTTTCTAGAAATAGCTGGTAAGTCGGAATCAGAAGACTGAACTGAAGCATCGTCAAATCCATTGGAATCTCCATCTGAATATTTACGGTTACTTGTAAACGGTTTTTCTGATTTCAAGTTCATTATTGAAGGAATTTTAACAAACACTCCCCCAACCTCTTTCAATTCGAAATCGGAATCGTTTGATTCTTTTTCATTCGATTGAGCTAATGCTTGAGTTTGGACCCCAATTTCGAGTACAAGTTGTTGTTCCAACTGTAAACAATCCTGATATTCGAAAGAATCATCTTGCATTCTTTTCATGTATAGTTTTTTCTTGTCAATCAAGTCTTGGATTGATTTTCCAATATTCTGTAAACCGACCCCAATAGCTATAACACCTTCATCAACTACTGTATCCATTGTTTCTGAAGAGTTATTCTCATCTACAACAGGGAAGAAATCTACACAAATCGTTGGATCCCAAAAAAGTGCTTCACATTGTGATATTTCCTCCTTTAAAACCAGACGATTATCAAACTGTCTAGGGTTTCGAATAGCCAGCATCTGATCCAAAACCTTTAGAACTTTAGTACCGTAGTCCGCCAACTTCATTAAATGCTTTAAAAACTGTTGCTTTATATTGCCAATATCTGCTTCCTGTTTAATCATACTCACTTCTTCATTTATCACCCCTACTTGATCTTCACAACTAGCTTTAATGACTTTGATTTCATCGTTTAAAAGTACCAAATCCATTTCCGTTTTGTGAATCTTTAAACATGATGTCATGTGATTTGAGAAATGAATAGCTGGGACTGATCTTTCGCAAATATTGCAAAATGCCATATCAACATTGGGTATCAATTCGTTATTTAATAAATCAGGCAAGGGTTGTGAATCTTCATCTGAGTCTAACTGTGCAGGTAACATCAATGGACTATGTAAAGACAGCTGTGCGGGCTGTTTCATCTAAACATTAACTAGTACAACTAACTTACTGGTAGCAATAATGGACTATCATCAGCTCTTGATACTTTCACTGGTTTGGTTATCCAAACACTGCTTTTAATTTGTCTCGTTTGTGAGTCAATATTCACAATGCCTTTTCCTTCAATCTTAATAAGTCGACCATCAGCTCTTTTCGCCATAAAGCAAATCTCCAGTGATGGTTTCTCTTGGGACAGGGCCATATTAGCAGACGTAACAAGTACATTGGGTTCAACCAGAAATGGAATGGGGTTGGCACCCACCACTTCATTCTGAGAATACTGGAAAACTTTTTTCACCGCAGGAGATGCATAGGTGATCGTGCCATCTCGAGCAACTTCAAGTAGTACGTTTAGATTTTGTTCTTCATCAACAGCAGCTCGAAAAGAATTGAACGACCATCGGTTTTCTAATTGAGAATCAGCAATGGAAGGCCGCTTCAGTCTCTTCGAATGATTTATGTGTCGCAGTTTTGTCAAATTTACATGCTGCTTTCGTTGAGGACTCTCGTGGCTATCCGAATCGTAGATAGAGTCTTCACCATCCGCCATATCACTCGATTCGACATTGGAAGCCATCGAAGAACGTTTTGCAAAGGGTAGGGGTGAGCCCGTGGTGAATTTGGTATTAAATTGACTAGATCGACGTTGAGTTACATTCTTTGGATGCCCTTGCTCACTAAACATGTACGCCCATGTTCTCAAATCTTCTTCAAAATGCTCCATCAAACGAGCAACACTTGCAAATGCGATTAAAAGTCGTACTACCAATTCCTGTAATTGCCAATCAGGGTTCATACTCCAACTACTTTGTAATTTTTGAATTCGAGAAATTATAGTTTGACATGTATTTGGTGCCATCAGTGCGGTTAAAGACAGATCTAATACACTCTGTGCTATAGATATAACAGACAATAAAGATGTCATAAAATGAGATGTTTTCATCTTTTCTTGCTCTAGGTTATCATCATTAGTTATTTTAGTAGTGTCAGATTTTTGTTTTCCAACATCCTTTGATGAGTCCAATAATTTGATCATCTCAATTCTGTTTTTTGCAATTTTGGCACCGTCGCTGATCTTTAATGGGGAGCCTTTCTGAGGGCTGCTACCATCCACAGAAATACGAGGTACTGGTGTGGGTTTGAGATTTTCGGGTATGAGAGGGTTGACTGGCACCTTAGTTGCAAGTTTGCGATTCAACATTACATCTGGTTCAGCTGTTTTACTTGATGCGATCTTGGACTTTGGTGGCGATAAAACCTTTACACCATCCTTGGATAATTGTGACCCCCTTCTTTGAAAATTTCCTATATAATCCTCAAATGTGTTGACTGGTATATAAAAGATATTAAAATAATACCTGGTACAACTTTTGGGTCAGGGTGTAACTCCATATAGTCTAATCCGATAACGCTTGAATAGTCAATTAACGATAACTAAAAAAATTATTCAAATTTTTGGTTACATCGTCTGAGTCTCGACGACTTGAAACACTTTCATTTTCCATGTCAAAAGCTGTTTGCTAATTTTATGAAAACATTGAAAAATACTAATTGGGTTGATTTCTGAACATGATCCTGTAATTCGTCTAGAATACGTCTAATTTCTTGATTGCATGTAGCTTGGGCCGTCTGAAGATTTCTTTTTAATTCGGAAAATCCTTTCAAATAGTCAGATAAGTCTCCATCACTATGGCTTCGAACGACTTTAGTGGCGTTGCTGGCCTCAATGTTATTTTGGGTATTTGATTGATCTTCAGGAGTTAATGAAGCCGGGGAATTTAGTCTGGTGGAATGGGTATTTGATGTGGTAATTGAAAGTCGTTTCCTTAATCTGCCTGCAGAAAAATTTAGTACTATTGCATTAATGTACCTGCGTTAGCTTTCGGAATAGACATGAATCTGAAAGAATTAGATGACATGCTATTATCAGATTCCATTCCATCATCATCTAATACAAACCCGGGACTAGGTGATCTAGTGGACGGGACAGGAAATGGTGAAATAATGGGCGACATTATGGATCGACCACTACTTGTATTAAAATCAATCGATAGTACCGCGAAGGAGGTCTCACGAAAGGATCTGTTTGTAGCCGTGGTGACCCGTCAGTTGCGCTTGGTAAACTATCTTGTGTGGTTCGCGATTCAATACCTTTGAACGTGAATATTCATTTCATACCTTCATACCAGTCATGCCATATAGCGATTGGTTTATCAATATTTGCATTTGCCAATCGTCGATGATTCTCAACAGCCAAGGTATACAGGGAAATATCACGATTTGTCATTAAAGATGCTAGTTGCTCTAATCTTGATTCATGCTTGACTGGAGATCCCATACCTTTTAATAATTAAAAATACATTGAAAAAGAAATGTTTGGTAAATGATTTATCAGATAGACAATTGACACACCTTCTGTTGACCAAAAAGGCAATTCCGGCAATGATCCAACTCTAAGCGTTTAATTGCAATCTAACCCAATACTTTTTGTTTGTGAATTGATGCTCTGCTGTTTCTGATTCTAACTCCGCATAAAACAAGTTTCTGCGCATCGAATTTGAATCCAGCATATCTAAAGACTTTAATGACTTATTAAATTAACCTTAATGTGAGTGTTTGTTTTTAAAATACCTTTAATAGTTAAAATAGGATTGAAAATACCCATATCAGAAGGGTCTTCTAGAGTTACAAAATTCACAATACCTAACCCATCTTCTGCTGAATATGGATTTAAGGGTGACAATCTTCGGTCTATCTTACCCTTGGACATTTTCGATTTTTACCAATTATTCAAAACAAACAAATTTTTGAAAAATTGAAATGAAGGTAACAAACACAAGTTCATTTGCAACTGGATAGATACTCGTACAGTAATCTGCGCACAATATTTCTGATCTATTTCGGGAATTAGGTTTTTATCTGTTTAAGTAGAATAGTCGTCGATTAAAATTAGTTTCTCAGATGGTATCGAAATAATCTTTTTCAAAGAAGTTTATTAAATATTTGGAAATATTAACTATCAGTTGGAGTTGAAGTTGTGATATTTACCGCTTGATTATATGGTGATTCACCTGGCAGTGCATTGATTAAAGATAACAGAAGTACGTAAAGGAAGTTCATATAAAAATCACTAAATATATTTTAAATATATTCCGGCTATTTAAGTTAAAGATGAGGTGGAGAGACACATGGAGGGAGCTAGTGGAGAGACACTATAGGGAACCCAAAGCAAAATAGCAGTAAATAAATGCTCAGCATTCTTAACACACAAATCTCCAGAAAATAGCTGTGAAGAAAAACAAAAGATGGCTATTATGATGGACAGTAAACTTGAGCTTAATCAAACAGGAATATGTTAATGATGACTTTATTGTATGTGAATCTAAAAGAACTAAAATGCGCTTAATTGGAATTGATCCAAGATAGTACGGATGCAACTTTAGTGTATACGCCAGGATAACCTCCTGATGCGCATCCACGTCCAAAGGACACAATCCCTGCAACAACCACGGACCGGTCTTCATTTCTAACAAATGCTGGGCCACCAGAGTCTCCTTGACAAGCATCTTTACCGCCTTCGGGATATCCTGCACAGAATGTAGTGCTCACCTTTTTAAGCGATGGATAGGCTTTAATGCAGACCTCGTTAGTAGTCACTGGAACTACAGTCTCGTACATTTGCTTAGCAATAGACCCTCCAAACGAAACAGTTCCCCATCCAGCAATATTTAATGGTTGCCCAGCATTAGCGAATGAGCCATCATCAAGTTTGGCAAATATCTTTGGAACAGGTCCAGCAACACGTTCAATCTCCCAAATAGCAACATCAAATCCGCTGGAAGAAGATGAGGTATAACTGGGATGTATAGTAGTTTTTTTAACCTTGAATGTAGTGGCTCTTTCAGCTGCTGCAGTCTTTGTAAGGTCGTAACGATGGTAGAATACTTGGTAGTCCGTTGCTATTGTGTTAACAGTGCAATGAGCAGCGGTTAAGATTTTGGTTGGGCTGATGAGAGATCCCCCACAATGGGCACCTCCATCATTGTAACGAATAGCAACTAACCATGGGTATACATCTGGAGAACCAACCAATGTACCTCCAACTACAGGTTTATCGGTTGGAGCAGCAAAAACAGTAGTGACAAGTCCAAGTAGTGAGAAGACCTTCATTTTAAATTTAATTAAATCGATTTACTTCTCAGTTTTATATCTGAGAAGGGTTCAAAAATTACATGTGAGTGACAGATTTGTGTGATGTAAATATGGTCATATCGGACACAGATTTTAATTTGTGAGTTTAATATCATGAATCGACTTTTAATAAACCAAAAATGCGATATAGACCCCAAAAGTCTTGCCTTGATCGAATGTCAATAGAACCGTCATTCCCTTTAATACAATTTGAATCGCATTAAACTATGAAATAAACTGAAAATGGATACAATCTGATGTATGTAACAAACACCAAATAATTGGTCCTTGAAAAGAAAATTCAAAAAGTCTCCAACAAAAAAATCCCATTGATGTAACACTAACTCTGGCAATTATAATCACGTTACCACTTTTATGGCAGACTGTAATGTGTGGTTCGAGTTGATTGTTGTTTATTGTTGTTATGATGTTCTGGAAGATTCTAAGTGGCTTGTGGTGATTCGCGTTCTTATAAAGTCAATTGATAATTATTAATAACCTTAATTATTTATCTCTTGCAGTTGACAGAGTTTATTCACTTGAATTGTTCGCTCGCATTACTGAAAGTCTCGCAAATAAATCTCAAATTATCTTTGGAAAGAATAAATAAAACCAGAATTTAACTCAGACCACAGAACAGATGAATTCCTCTTGATATTAAATCATCCATATTTACAACGGTAGGCAAACAAGCTCATATATTTTACTATAATCTAATTTAATTATTAGCCAGAGAAATTTCAAACTTGAAAGGCTTTGAGTACTATTGGTACATGTATTTTATTGAGTCATTATCACCTAAACTACCTTTAGTTTGCTCTAATCCATGATGATACGCTATCAACAGTAGTATATACACCAGGGTAACCTGCCATCGCACATCCATTTCCAAATGAGACAATTCCAACAACTGTGGCAGATCCATCTTCGTTGCTTACAAATGCTGGACCACCAGAGTCACCTTGACAGGTGTCAGTGCCTCCTCGTGGATAACCTGCACAGAATGTTGTTGGGATGGATTGTAATTGCGGATAAGCGTTTACACAAACACTGTCGGAAGTGATAGGCACAACACTCTCAAGCATTTTGGTTGGTGCAGATCCTTTGAATTCAATTGTACCCCATCCAGCAATTTTAAGCTCTTCTCCAACATTTAAAAGAGATCCATCATCGAGTTTAGGAAATACTGTTGGAGCAGGACCTGCAATTCTTTCCACATCCCAAATGGCAACATCATAACCACTTTTAGAAGCGGATGTATAGTTTGGATGGACTTTGAACTTCTTGACCTTGAATGTGGTTGCTTTTTCGGAAGCGGTAGTAGTTTTCAAATTATAACGATGATAATAAGCCAAAAATTCGGATTCTACTTGATTAACAGTACAATGTGCAGCAGTCAATAATTTGGTTGGGCTGATGAGAGATCCTCCACAATGACCACGTCCGTCAGTGTGACGAATAGCAACCAACCATGGGTAAACATCAGGAGATCCTACAGGAGTTCCTCCAACAATTGGTTTATCAGTTGGCACGGCAAAGATTCCAGATAGGATAGAAGCATAGAAGAGAAAGTTCATTTTGATTATGATGTATTGACGCGAATTCAACAGTTTAAATACAATTGTTTGTGATCAGATGGTAAAAGGCGACCATGCGATCAGTCTTTTGATAGTTATGCTGCATGTTTGATGGTAGCATGGTTTGTTACCTAATAGATACAGCAACATGGCACAGTGGCACTTGCTCTTTGCTTTGCTGTGCCCAAGTTCTTAGACTCAACTACTCAGTGTATCATTATTTATGTTAAACAATTTATCAGCAATTCACTCTGATTTAAATGAGAATAATTCACCATCTAATACGTTGCGTTTGTATAATAATCTCCATCAAGGGGTTGATCACACTTGGTGTTTCATAAAAAACACGCATCCATGTGCTTGGTTCGGAAAGCAAATATAATTGCTTACGAGCACACTATCGTATAATGTCTTTGAGATTACGCCATAAAGCACACTGCCGTCATTGAGACATCATGCCATCCTTTTTATGTTTACAAGGAGATAATATTTTCAACGGTGGAATATAGTTCTTTACCGTTTCAACTATTCAAGTTATTTTATTTATGAAGGTATTTAGCAAAATACAAACCGCTCGTATTTCGCTTTTCAATATCTGTCAACAGTGTAAATTCAATAATATCGTGGATTTGGACCCATTGTATCAACAATTTAAATGCATCAAGATTTCTCAGCCATACTCTAACTATTAATGGGACAAAGCCAATCAGCTCCAATGGTCATGGATCACAGAGAGTATGAAATAGAAATTGTTGTCGAGACACCTTTCTGCAAGGAGACAGATGTAAAACAATTGACCAATTCAATCAAGAAATTGGCATATAATCCGGTGATTGAATCTGAGCACTCTTTGGAGCGTGGGAGTACCCATTCGTTAAATCCTCCTGTTACTGGATATATTAATGGTGGTTACGGTTTTGGTAGATAAACCAATAAAATTTATTAAACTTATCAAAAATATCAAAGTAATTTTATGTTACCCTAATGCTAAAATGACTTGGTGGATTATTATGGATCTATTTGGTCTATTTAAACGAGCTTTTTTATTAGATTCCAACTACATTATACATCAAAACTTGTCCATGTAGACAAAACCATTACTGATACACAACCAATATGAACAATAAGGAAAATAATAAGCACTTTGTCCTTTGATAGTTTTGATTTTCCTTCATCAGGTTTTGCATCTTCAATTGAGATAGGCAGTGATGGATCTGAATCACTCAGATTCATTGTGGTGTGATCAAGCTCTTCAATTACTACACTTTGCTGTTCTCCAATTTTAACTTCCAAGTATATCCATACTCCAATATAAATGATAAACCATACAATAGACACCAAAAAAGATATCATACTCGCTGTATAAAATTTGATTCCAATCACAACATTCAAAATAGCAAGTAAAGCAGCAGTTCTTCCAACCCACCAATGTAATTTGTCATCAAACCAATGAAGAGTCTTTCCAGGATTTCTTGTATAGTATGAAAATGAACCTAGTAACACAGCAATAGCCCCCAAACTAAGAACAATTATACCCAACATCGCATGTGGGTTTGAAATATAAAGTTTGTTCTTGTATAGGATTATTATGAATGACCCAATGATCAAAATCAAAGCTGAAAATTGTAAAGCTTGATGAAGTCGAAACCAGCTGTCGAATTTGACTCGACCAAATCTGGCTAGTAGAATACTGATGGGAACTATGAGCACCCTTTTATGAGTCACAATTATTTGTTACCATCCTAAAATCATAAATATAGCGTGCAGTTTCTTCAACATCAAGCTATTCCACACATCTCCAGTTTCAAAATCAACAAATAAAAGCCCTTTTCTTCGATGGTTCAAGAGTCGATCGCCTGATTTCTGACCAATGGCGTAAAGAAATTGATTTTTATCATTGTATCGAATTGGATTTTTTACAGTTTCACTGCTATTTATCGGATACAAGAATTCCATTTGAACTCTCCCATTAGAACTCTGCGAATAAGTGAATCCAAATACTTACTGACATAGAAATTGATTTGACTTCGGAAACTGTATCTCGGATTGGTGCTTGATCTGATAACCCCTTGTAATGTGAAATGTTTGCAGATCCATCATTATTGAACCAACCAATCACCATACTCGATCCATCCATTGCGCCTGTGGGACTAACCCCAAATCCAATCCATTCTGTAATTTCAGCCTCGGCATCAACCACAATATGTAATAAATTCTTGATATCACTGACTTTATGATGAAGAGTCCATCTACCATCAGGACTCATAATTAACGGTTTAAGTGGTTCTGGAGTTGGTGTCACCACATGCACCAACTCTGTTGTTGTTGGAGAAGGAGGTGTAGGGGAGTAAACGGTAAAATTCGAACCAATTGAAAATAGAATATTTCCACTAGTCGTATGTTTGGATAAGCTAGAGCCTGCTCTGGATCCAATAGCATAAATGACAGAGTTGGGGTGTGCTATGTTGATCGAATTACGAAGTCCATTGATTGCTTGAACTGGGTAATTGAACTCCATTTGAATATATGATTTTCCATCCATATTTATCAACTAAAAACGATTAATCAATTAAAAATACCTTCACTGTTTCATTCGAAACTGCACTAACTTGATTTTTCATGGGTTGGCCGTGTTCATTAGCGTAGTATGTATCACACGAAAAAGTACCATCTACATTGACATATCCCATTACTAAGTCGCTTCCTATCATTCCTCCAGTAGGACTTATTCCAAATCCTACCCAATTATTGATCGATCCAATGGCATTGACTGTTACGTGAATTGAATTCGTATTCTCGGAATATAATGTATTCATTGACCATTGGTTATCTATACTAGATATATAAGTTGTATATGTGACTGAAGGAAGTAGTGATACTATGGTAGTTAAACTGCTCTTGAATCGCATTTGTATTGAAAAGCGCGTCAAACACGATTTGACGACATGTTGTTGATGGGTTGATAACATGACCTGCAATTGAAACAAACAACTAAAGGAAATGATAAATAGGATTTCACACAGTTGATAGTATTAAATGCTTCAATTGTTGACCATAAATCAATCCAGTTACACCCTACGCATATTGGAAATGCTCTTATAATGGAAAAAGCAGCATCGATTTTGTTCAATTGCACTCTTTACATTGTTTAGGTTCACATGGAGATTTCATTGTTTTGATGAGCCCACGTCATTTTGAGTTTAAAAATCGAGTTTTTTGAAATGAAATTCGTTACTTTTTAGAACAATTCGAAGGATGTTTGTATTTCATTAAAACCAAAACCATCTGGATGGTTTCTTTCTTAGTTTGCTACTGAATCTAGGCGGTGTGAACCACTGGTTCTACAGGACTTCTCATTTGGTTACCTCACTACAGTCCTTCATTCTCACCATAATTCAAACTTACCAAAACTCACTGCAAATCTATCTTTCAGCATGGCAACAAGAAAACTACTGCGAAAGCTGGTTTTCATCAACTTTTATGCAAATATGTTTTTTAAATGTCTTTTGATTGACTTGTCTTTCTATCCACTATTAATATGTAAATTTGATTAATCAAAACAGTTGGCATATAATGAAATGTAACCGATAAACAATAGAATCTTTCAAAGATGACACTCATATGGTGAATTGAAAGAAATTGAAAATGCAGTTGATTGATTGCCACATGAATAAGGCGAATATGTACCATTTTCAGTTGCTCAAACTATTCAATTGCATGGTCATCAATTTGAAGTGTTTTATGCGTATCCTTTCAATTGTTAATTGCTGAATTATCAGCGCTCTAGCGGGGTGATATTACTCTTGTGTATGGAACGAATTTCCTTCTGCTCAAACCCTAAGTCAAATGTCAAATCTGACACTTTTTTTATCGCTACCTACCCGCTTTTATTTTGGGAGTCAACTCTCATTCAATTGAGAGATCTCTTATTCAGTATTCATTTTAACCAAACATCGTCATATTGAACGCAAATTAAAATCTACCAGACTTACATCTTGATTTGACTGGAATTTTTGATCTTGTCATTGATGGTATAGTATGTTCATTTATAATATGTTAGTGTTTAATGGATGTAAATTAAGTATCACGAGCATTTTCATACTGTTGAACAAGGTGATTCAATTTTTCTATACAATTGTGTACAAATGCAGTTGTTATCAAGAACGAACCAATGTTCTTATCACGATAGAAGCTGTCATTTATGTATCAAATTATGTAACAACACATATATATTAGCAACATTGCCATTTTCCTCTTCCAAATAGAAGACCATTACAGCTTATTTTCAATTCGATATGTCTACCGCGAGAGCTGGATATCATCGAATCATTTTATAGATTGTACCACATGTGTAAAATCTAATGGGACAAGCAATTTAATGGCAGTTGCTGGGGATATTTTTAGTTGCAGAGACTAGACACTAGAGCTTCTGCACATCTACTGCGAAAGCTAGATATGATTGAAGCAGATTCATCGTGCAGAAGGTTTGCCAAATAGCGAATTATTTTCACTATAAAATTGGTAAATGGAGTGGTGATCTCCCCAGATCGTCCCAAGTTGTTAAACACCGATTATTAAGACTTTTACCAGTGGAAAAATTCAAAGCTATTTAACATGGCTGTCAATCCAAAAGTGTGAATGGAATTATAAAGGTATGCAAATTTATTTGTATGTTTAGTTTACAATCCCTTCACATTCTCTGTTTGA
>MU621424.1:0-17975 GCA_025399215.1 Globomyces pollinis-pini | reverse complement strand
AACGTTCCAGATATTGCCAATCAACTTGAAATTGTGGACATTGTAAAGAAAAAGCTTTTTCCACGCATCAGTGGAAAAGGTTGGGAATGGAAACTTGCTGCATATTATGCGTTCAAAATTCAAGAATATGTCTCTTGAGTGGTCATGGTTTTGTTGGTGACAATCCCCATTCAAACATGAAATTCAAATACTACCATATTGCTTTATTCTCTTTTATGTATATCAACTTAATTTGAATAAAGTTCACATCATTTACTTATTTCAGTTTGACTGAGCTTCAACGTGAACCTTTGTATTTTTTTCATAATGGACGATTTGATCTTGACAGCGAAACCTAAGCGAAAGCAAGCTTGTGGTAGGCAATAGTTCAAGTTAACTTTAGATGTTTGTAGAATACATAAAAAGAGATGTGATGGTATAAAACCGGTATGTTCTTCCTGTGTCAAAGCTGCCAAGAAATCAAAGTTGGGAGTCACTAGATGCACTTATTCAAACAATCCTGTTGTCAGAAGTGGAAATCAGGAAGAGCTTTTGAATCGAATCAAAAATGTTGAACTACTACTGGGAATTGAACCTAATCAATCAACTCCCGTTCAAACTCGAGTGGATAACATTTCACAGTTGGCAAATAAAATGAACCATGCATCGAATCGACCTGGATCTGATTCGCATATGTTGACCAACACAGACAATCGTCGAGTAGAATCATTTTCAAATGGTAAATAACAAGGATTAATCAGATATAGTTTTACAAAATATTGTACCTTTGAACCCACTATCGAGTAATAATGGAAATGGGGGAAAGTTGTTTAACAATTTCCAGAATCTAACTCATCTTTTGTATCTTAGTACGTTTGTTTATAATGGCTATTCTTGTGATTATCAAATGAATTGTATTTATAATCAAATGAGGTATATATATTTTTTCGTTTAATTGATTTCATAGGTCTTCAGGACTATCAACATTTCTAAAAAATGCTTATTGTTTTCAAGGTAATCTGAAAGCAATGAAAATTATGAACAGGACTGTTTTTTTCAACTCATCCTCAATTATTTCCCAACGGTAATCCCAACTTTTCAGATCGTAAATTGTTATCAATGAACTTTTCTATTGCTGATGATTTTCAAAAGCAGCTTGATTCAAATCAATTCGTTGATAGTTTAAATAATTTGGAAGTATGTGATACCATCCGTGGGTTATTGGTCTACAGTTATACATATTTAGCAATTGATGAGTTTGACTTGTCTATGAGATTATACAGTAACTGTTTCAAAAATCTAATGTTTTTAGATTCTGCATTTAATTTGGGTAGAAATTCAGGAATCTTTGAACCCAATACCTTTTTGTTGAATGATCAATCTAGTGTCCTGACAGTAGATGTTTTGATGTCGGTCATTCAAAAACCAATGAAGTCTTTAGAAAACAACAACCCATTAACAGAATCAGATAAATTCGAAAGATATTTCTTATGGCTACAATTTCTGATGATGGATACGATTGGATCGATATTGAATGGCCATGAATTCATGATTGATGAAAACCGATTTCATATTGCTTTACCGATAACAAAATTAAACATCAATAATCATAATTTTATACCTGATTTAAATCATCGCTTGGGAAAGTTTGCAATGTGGGAAAATACAGCATATGAACACAAAATTCAAGAATTATTTGAATTAAAGCTGAATTATTTGAATTACTTCTTTGATGATCACTTCAAAGTTCAAGGACAGTTAAAGATTATTTGTTTACTACGACAGATTATCAGATTTACTAGATTATCACACCACAAAACTTCCAAATTGGAATTGTTTGACTCAATAATGGATTTTCACAATCAAGTTTTACAGCTATTTTTTGTTTTTCCTAAATGTTCTATTCCATTTTCATCTTTGGAATCATTTGCTCCTGGGGCAAATGTAAACTACAACGATTTGCGATATCTATATACTGACGACTACCTCCGATTTTATCTTTTATGTATAGTAATGCTAAATTACTTGCATTTATATTCAGTTCAAATTTCACTTGACGCAAAGTTTCCTCTGGTGTCTGGTGGTCAACATTTGTATGATTCAAGAATGGTATTGTATGCGTGTTTAAAGTCTCTGGTAGAAATAATACGTCTGTCTCGACAAGTAAACAATACACAAGGAATTGAACCTGACTCATCGTTGATATCCCCAAACCTATCATGTTTTTTTGTGTCGATATTTGCATTCATAATTTCATCATCCACAATAATCGCATTACGCATAGAACCAGTTAATGAAGGATATATGATGGACTGCATTGAATTGATTAGTACTTACATATATCCTTTGATTGATCAAATCGGAACTGTCTGGCCAAGTGCTAATGTGTTTCTATGTAAACTTGAAGATATTTTGGATCAAGGAGATCCACAATTCTGGATTTATCAATCAAAATAAGAATTGTCATTCAAAAGTTAATGTTTTCTGGGACTCATTGCAACGTAAATATATCGTTAGTCTATTATATATCAGTTGTATTATCACTGTAGAGGTTGAGTTAGTAATTAGTTCAAGTAGTGAGCGCGTCTTCCAACAAAATTATTTTCCCGATTTCACTTCCATAACCATTTATTAAAAATACAGTCACATTGTTCATTTCCCTTTTCTCTCATGGGTTCAAAGAGGAGAGGAGTTGTCAACACATGGTTGGTTTCATCCTTTTTTAGAAAATGAAATGTCCTAACAATTTAGGAAATTCTGTCATTTTCTGACTTTTAGAAATATCCATTGATTTGTGTAAAGAAGTTGAGAGATGGTTAGATACATATATATGCCATTTACTATTGATTTGAGTTGAATGTGAAACTAAACATTCATTTGGTAACACAGACACGATCCGAGTTGTATTCCATATTTGTTTTACAAGATACTCGATATATGGTAGAAAAACGATAAAAGGGAATCAACATTGAAAGATTCTTATATCCGAGTCTATTGAAAGAAAATTCGAT
Source organism: Globomyces pollinis-pini (assembly GCA_025399215.1). Classification (NCBI taxonomy): domain Eukaryota; kingdom Fungi; phylum Chytridiomycota; class Chytridiomycetes; order Rhizophydiales; family Globomycetaceae; genus Globomyces; species Globomyces pollinis-pini. The sequence goes on along the minus strand of MU621424.1, from coordinate 14,985 downwards.
TTGATTTGAACAAAATGATACATTTTAACACAAAGTGTCGATATGGCAAATGCACCGAAGGCACACGTCAAGGGTCCTGCAGATTTGATCGTTGTACAAATAGTATAAATAGACGTACAAATTTGAACCTCAATCCTCATTCTGCAGGATCAAGACTACCCGCTATTTGTGTCAAATTGATGATAGGACGTATATTTCTTCAACCTAACGATGGATAGTATTCTTTCAAATTCAAATTGTAAGTGTATAATTATTAATAGAAAGCGTGCACTTGTCAGTAGTGAAATGGATAATAAATAGTCTCAGCAAAACACTTTGGAGCAATTAAACAAGCAATTCAGTGCAATTAGGAAAAAACTGGAACACAAAATCGATTAAACAATGAACATTTATTGAACTTATAACTCTGCAGCAGCAGTCTTTGGAGTAGCAGGACCAGTTCCATTTTGCCAGAACAAACCAATACAGTAGTAATCAGCATAATCGTTATTTGGATTCAATGGACCGTTTCCAGGACTGTGAAGGTAGAAACCAAGGAATAAGGAAAGCATAGAAGCAATAGCGGCACCAGTATCAAATCCAAATCCGAGTAAGAAATTGTACTTTGACCACCATTCTCGGTTACGATCATAGATCAATTTGTTGAAAAAGAAGTTGGTGAGTAATCCCATGAAAATATAACCTTGATTCAAACCAGTGATGTTTCCGTTGAAGACAAGAAGTGGAATGTTGACTAACTGCCAGAAAGGATTTGGGAAGAATCTGTTGATCAACCAAGGACCAAATGGCAAGACAAATCCAACCAAGAAACCCCACATCAATGAGTTGTAGACAGCACCAGAACCAAAGAAACGAGCAGGACCAATGGATCCCCAAATACCAGCGGCATTGACAAAAGTACTATAATTGATAGGATTCCATTCCAATGGTGAGTTCTTGAATGATTCTTGTAAAGCAACTTCAGCCCAGAAAACAGTTCCGGTGTTGACAAAAACACCAATCATAGTACCCATCAACTGGAAAATGAACATAGCTCTTGGAGCGATGTGCAAATAGTGACCGATTTTTTGGGAGGAGGACAAGTTCAATCCTTGAATAGTAATATCATAACCAAGAGTTTTGAAACACATGACACCAATGGTATCTCCAGGTTGAGCAAGACCAGCAATTAATTGTGTTAAAACGTTAAGACCAATTTGGGAACCAGAAATAGCTTGAATAATACCAATTGGAATGATGAACGCAGTACCAAGAGCAACAGCAGAAACACTAGCAATAACAGTCATCTTGAATGAGGTGAACAACCCATTGATAACGGATAAGACAGTAAAGACGAGCAAGAAAGCAATATAGAAGAAATCAGGAATTTCAGGATAGGCCTTCATGATAACGTTCAATTCATCTTCTTCACCACGAGCAGCAGAGTGTAAAGCTTCTTTAGTTTGACGGATAATATCTTCACCATACCACAAAGCAACGTGGGATACTAAAGCACCAAGAGTAAGGAAAGAGGAAGCATAAGCAATAGCGAAACCTGGAGCCAGATAAATTGGTTTTACATCGTCATAGAAGGTTTCATTCAACTTGAAGTTATCAGCACGAAGCAATTCAGTGGTACTAACTCGTACTCGCTGTCCAGTTTTGGAGTACAATTTGTTGGAATTGATTCTTGGAAATGGGTCAACTTTTGGGTCGGCACCGTCGAATCCTTCGATAGATTGTGTTGCATAACCACCTGGAGGGTTGAAGATGTTGTATTGGTAGATAATTGGCATAAAGACCCAAGTGAATAAGATATATCCACCAAAGTTGTTAACACCAGCCCAGAAAGGAGTATACATAGCACTAAGACCATTGGCGACAGTCCAATCCAGAGAGATTGTGAACATACCAACACCTTCGTTGTTGGCAGCAGATCCTAACCATCGGAGAGTCTTGTTGCTGGAAACCAAGCAGAGAATTGAGATCATTCCAACAGCAGGTGCAAAGTAAGATGGAATCCAGTGATATACAAACATGAAAGTGAAAGCCAACCAGAAAAAGGAGAAACGAGACATATGGTATTTTGATGGAGCATCTTCTTTGAAGAAGGAATTGAGTAAAGTTACATAAGGTAAAGTGGTGGGCCACAACATGGATTTAGGATACACAATGAAACGACGAGCGATACCGGCAGCACCGTAACCAATCATTTGAGTGGTTAAGACCCAAGGTAAAGAATTCCAGAAAGTAATGGTACGGTCGGCCATGAAATCTTCCCAACGTTGACCAATAACATTCAATAAACCATAAGGTTGACCACCAGCAGCAGCACCACATACCCAAATCAATGCCAATTCTTTAACAGAGAATGGACCAGGATTCAAAGGGCCTTTTGGAAGGACCTTTGCCATGAAGATACCAATTGGATAACTGATTAAAATAGATACAGTACTCGGGATAATGATGGGATTGTATCGGAAGGATAAGAGAGTATCAGCAAAGGCAAGGAAAACACCCCAAGCGATACCAAGGAAGAAACTTCTGAAAGTCATAGTAGGGGTAGCTGGGTCATCTTCAAAGTCTACAATACCATGAATCCATGAGTCAGCTAATTCTTCGTCAATGTTTTCATGTTTGTCAATGTTTGTGACTTGTTCGGTGGTAGCCAATTCTTTATCATCTTTTTCAAAGTCGGCAGCAACCATTCTATATTTTGATAATGGGATACTATGAAATACTACGACAATTTATATTAGTGGGGGCCGTGATTTTTAGTGTTACAGAAGTGTGTGGTGTTACCAGAAATGACCAAATTGCCGCCTGAAAAAGAGCTGTTCATTGACTATAGAGAAGCAGGACAGCAATGAGAGAAAGTGAGTTTAGCTTGAAGGTTCATCCTGCATCCTAAATGGTTGTATTGGCTGTTGGACAACAATATTTGGACTTGGCGCTGTACTTAATTCTCCACTGGCCATATGGTTCCTTTGAAAGTATGAAACAAACCCATATGAAATAGTCAGTGACTCGTATTCTGTACGCATTTCAACTCAGTACGTTGTATGATGCCAAAGAGAAATATGTTCTCCAAGTGTCTGCTCCTTGTTTAGGAGTTTCCTTTACCAATGGCCAAAATTTTGGTCGCGCCAATGAGCCGCTTCTAACAGAAAATGTTTTACAATCGCATGGATATTTCATCATCACCAGCGCAATTTATCAACTAAGAAAACCAACACCTTCGTGCGACAGCATTCATGTGGTTTAGCATGAAAAAAATTATGTATTAAATATTTAATTAAGATGTACATCATGTCTAAGGACTTGGATGGACATCAATGTAAACGATATCTAATTTTTCATTGGGATTCCCATTCGATGACTTATTATTATTCAAGAGTTGGAATTTTCTAGTGTATTTGGACATCAGCATGATCACTATTGTGATTAGTGTTTGTGTATACTTGAACTTACTACCAGCACCTACCAGAGTCATGTTCAAAAAGTAACCTACTATATCACCTATACATCCCTATATTTTAATATCCAAAAAATTACAATCGTAGGTGTTCCTGGTTGTGAATTCCTAATTGCTGGCAATGCAAACAGTAAACCCCCGACTACACCAATTGTCGGTGCTTCTACTTCTTTAGAACTTTTGTAGATCGTAATGGACATACTAAATGCATGAAATGACAGTATCCACATAATCAGGTAGAGAAACAAACAGAATACTATTTGGGTAGAGCTTCTAGTCAAAGTTACTGGTATCAGTATTGATGCACCATTTATTGAAGGAGAAATGAATGGAACGTTTGATATAGAATATGCATCTGCATTCCACCCTAAAATTGGATAAAATATTTTTGTATACCATCTAAAGAGCTACTCAGCTGAATGAAGATGTTATTAAGAGTCACGCTATTGATGGTTAGAGTGATTTCATACTTTGATCCGTAAATATCGAATGTGAGAAATACGCGACTAAAGTTAAATATATTTTACCTAAGTACTATTTGTCAAAAGGATAAAGATGTGGAGTCCCTTCATGTATCGTGTAGGCAGCATCAACAAAGGTTAGTACAGCCTGTACACTAACGTTTTTTTGATTTGTGGACATTATAACATCCTTCTGATCTAAGCTGTGGGTCACGATATACCTCACCTAGCGATTAGCAAACTTTATCAATACGGCAGTAGAACGTGTCTTGTACTCAAAAAAGTTCATTGTTGAGGTTACATTTACAACAGCATGTTCACAAGAGCCAAATAAGAAGGCGTTGGTATTGGGTGAGTTATTATTAGTGAGAATCAATAATACTAGTCCCAACAAAGCCCCACACAAAAACACTACAAATGTACAGGTTTTGGTCATAAACTAAGAAACTCATTTTGGGGGCATTTAAACTGAACGCATTGACTTGATCTATCAATCAAGTTGATTTCAATGACATGAGCCCTGAAAGTGGTCATAGTGATCATTCTACACTACTAATGGCAGAAGTACTTTTGTGATTTGTGACCAAAAGTACCAACGAATTATGGAGAACAGACCATGTGGATGTGATTGAAAAGCAATTTTTAATTTGGGTTAATATTAAATTTAAGATTTGAATGATTGAATTCGAAGAGAAAGTCCCAATTTATTAAAGAACCTAATCAGGCATTTAAAAATGCTTCGGTCTCAGCACCACGAAGTTGAGGAGCAGGCTTTGGAGTGTCTTTTTTCCTATTTAGAATATAACTCCACATGTTCAAAATCACTAGAAAATTATGATAATGTAATCATTTACATGCAATAGCAATTAAAAACATATTGAAGAAAAACCCAGCAATATCGGCAGTGATACCCTACGATTAAGTCTGATACTGGCCAATTACAATTGCTGGAATTCCCGGTTGACAGTTTCGTACAGCGGGTAATGCGAATAGCAAAGTTGCACTCATCGCTACTGCTCCCAATTCGGCTGGTTTCTTACGAGTCCAAGCAGTGGCAGCGACAGTAAACGCACTGACAGATAAAGCCCACATTAAAATAAACAGAAATAACGTGAATAGTTGCGGAAGCTTGCTTCTTTTCAAATCAATGCTTAGAGTATAAGTAGTAACACCAGGAACGTCATTTGCAACAGTAAAGGCTTCAGGGCCGTCACCTAAGGGGATCCCTTCATCTAACTGCCAACCTTAAAAATTAGCCTAGTATTTTTAAATAACCATCCAAGTAAGAAAAGAACATGAAGTAGATATTCTTGGGATCAATACTAAATGTAAACATATTTAGATCCTACGCTCTGGAATAGACATCAAAAGTAAAAACAATCCAACTAAGTTCAGTAAGGATTTCATATACTATTTATCAAATGGATAATTACTTGGTGAAGCCTCTATCACACTGAAGGTTCCATCAATAAAATTCATCTTGCCCGATAAAGTAGAGTTCTTTCCTCCAATACTCAAGATAGGAGAAGAAGTTTCATTAAGCGAACGAATTGCAACAAAACGACCCTAAATTTATAAGATCAAGTTTGATACAGTGACAGATTGTTTTGAGTAATCAAAAAAGTTCAAATTGGCAAAAATTTTCAGTGGGGAAGTGTCCTTCACGTTTGCATTATTATCAACATATGAGTTTTGTTTGTTTGCTACAGCGACACTATTGATCACTGCTGAGAGAGGAACCAAGATCACCAAACAAAAGGCGAGTGCAATGATGGGGATCCGTCTCGGACTGAAGAATTTCTTTGTAAAGATATTGCGAAACATGGAATTGAAGGCACAAACTTAGGAAAAAAAGTTATCCGTATACTTATGACTTCGCCTCAAACCACACATGTGATTTTGATCAAATATATTGTTGGATCGAAGACTGAAACTAGGTATAAAGAATACATGAATTTTATATTAATACATCAATAATCTTCATTATTTGAAGCTTTGATATTTCATATGGATCTATGTCATAGCCAATACCTAGATTGTGAGTCAAGTTCAACATACACATTTGGCACCCATGTTCGCACTGACATTCGACCAATATTTCATTTAAAGTTTGAAGAATGTGTTCAAACTTATCACATAAAAGCCTGATCGTTGATGAGGTGTTACTGATATCATAGAACATCAGCTTTGAAACTCCTTTGGGTGAATCTTCTAAACTGAGCGATCGACTTTCAATATGTAGTGGTAAATAATATCTTATCATTCTCTGTAAATGTTTTAATACGATTGGCAGTTGAAGCATCGAGTCGTAAGCCCCAGCAACTACAGATCAACCAGATATAAACGTACATTCAATCCACATTCCAAAAACATTATAACGACTCTCTTCCGGATGAGACTCGATTTTCTCAATTAATTGATTGGATTTGAAATGTAACTTTTTGAATCCTTTTGCCGTCTTCAGTTTGATCATTGGTCCCATTAATATCTTGAATTTGGGATATTCTTTGGTATATTGTATGGCGATCGGATCAATTTTCACCTCAACAATTGGTTTTGTAATATAATCGACGTGTATTCTTTTAGCCAAAGCTTTGCAATTTTCGAAATCACACTTAATAACGATGTAGCTTAAGCCCTTATGTAGATGAACAGCATCTATGGATTATATGTATGAGATTTACTTACGGAGATACATAGCTTTGGAAGCACGATGCAAATCCATTTCTTCTATTAGTTTTCCCGAGTCCGAATCAATTAAATTGAAAGCTTTAGAGTCAATAGACCTAATCGGATTTTGAAATGCTGGCTGATTCATGTACTTAAATTTTGGTATATATCCCTAAGTTGAATAAAAATCCAATTTACATTTAGGACACTGTCAAACTGTAAATAGTCTTTTAAAAATTCTAAAAACGTCACACCATCTGTGCTAGCAAAGTATTTCTCATCACTAAGAACCAAAGGAAACTCTCTAGCAGCACAGGATAGTTGAATATCTAAAATATCATGATGGTCGACGGGTAAAACAACTTCGGGTATATATGACTTATCAAACAATAGATTTGGCTTGTTTGCATACAGCATGTCCAATGAATTTGAGGTATCTAGTAACTATTGTTAGTCATAAATATTACCAGTATATTTAGAGACGGGGTACTACGACGACCAGCGCGGCCACTCTGCTGAACGTAGGATGTATACGTACCAGGGTAACCGACATGAACCACCGCATCTATACACAATCAAATCAAATAAATTATATACCTAATGACCCGATATCTATACCTAATTCTAGGGCATTTGTTGCAATAACTAATGTCAAGTCTCCATCAAACAGCCTCTTTTCTATATTTCTACGATCTTGGATAGAATAACCAGCCCTATATGTCATAATCTGATCCATCACACCAACAGAGTCATTATAATATTCAGTTAGATCTTTGTAAACCATTTCGCACTGTAATCGTGACTTTGTAAATACAATTGTGCGAATTTGATTATTAATTAAAGAGGGTAGCAATTTATCTAGTTCCTGAAAAGGCGATTGGTAGAGGTTTTTCGTACTTGGATTCCAAACGATTTGATATTTATCACCCTTTGGGCTTGTATCATTCGTGATATCCATAATATCAGATTCTCTAAATCCAAAAAAAACTGACATATGCTACAATGAATGATCGGTTATGAATACTTCTTTTGGATTAGAAAGTGTTGCAGAGCAGCATATAAATTGAAATTTTGTATTGCCATAATAATGACAAATTCGTTGCAATCGTTTCATTACAAAAGATACATGTGCCCCAAATCGACCTTGATAGGAATGGAATTCTAGAATAACATTAGATTGAGAATAAATTTTACCATCTACAACAATGAACCTTAGATTTAGGAAAAATCTTCTCCAATTTTTATGATAAGGCAGCATTGATACATGCAACATATCAGGGTTAGTTAATAAAATCGTGGCATTGTCTACAATGCGCTTACGAGTAGTCATATCATGCAAAGTATCACCGTCAAAGTTATAAATTTCAATATTCTCTTCTCCTAGTTGTTTCTGGATGCCACGGTATTGATCTTGACTTAAAGCCTTTCAAATTAAACCATTTCATGGATACCTTTGTTGGGAATAGCAGTAACGAAGTAGATAATGGGTTGATATTCCATTCGTTTCGAATTGCAGTTTGATAAACTAATGACTTGCCACTGAGACATTCAAATACTTTTAAGCATACCTTGATGTAGAAGTAGTTATTATGACATGTTTTTGATTCTCTATCGCAATTAAAGCTTCTTCTTGATGTAGATACATCGTTTTGTTATCATTAGTAACTTGTGATCCATATATTGCATCCCGTTTTTTGGATACTTCCATGTACAATTTGTCTTTGTGAAGTTTTTGAAATCGATCAACAATTTGGGGTATGTCGTTGGTTGTGAATTGTTTATTTCCTTCTATTAGATAATATATATCGAATACTCTTTTCAAAATATAAAGTTACTACCAATTAGAATAAATCCAAGGATTACCTTCAAGATCTTCACCAATCAAATCCAGTAGATGCGCGTATGAATTCTCTCCATGATGTTTTATATAGTCTTGTAAATGCAACTTGAATATCTCACTCAAATTTGTACATATCTTTGACCAATTCAAATTCCTTTTCCGTTTCTTATTGGGATTTACCAAATTCACAATCAGGTCATTTTCAATGACTTTAAGGATCAAAGTTGATGTTACTAAATTGCACATTCTAGAATAAAAGGATTCAACGATACCTTTTTGTGAGTTTAATGAATTTTCAAATACCTTAATTGTAGATAAGTAATTGGACTGTACATGAATGATTAATGGAAAAGGATATTCTTACCGATTTAAATTCTTTGCCAACAACTGAATTGTATCAAACTTCACATCTGATTCTGAGAATTTAATGACAAGTTGATAAGTTAACAGTATGGTTTCAAAGGCATTGATCAATTCTTCTATTTTATCCATTCAAGATTGGACAAAAGAATTTGTCCAGTTTCGAAGGGATGAATGCAGAATCATTCTAAATCATCTTGAAATCGAATATGTTAATACATTATCTACTAAATATTGGTTGAACTTGAAAAGCTTTATGCTGGATTATACCAACAAAAGTGGAAATTCAATGTCATTATGTACACTCGTTACGACTGGAGTTACTGTAGAATCAGAGCAGCAATACTATCAGATTGTTCAAGATTATGGAAGAATGATTTCTGTTTTTTGGAAGAGAAGAAACATTTCATAATTGATATATTATCCTACAATCTATCGTGTATTCTTTACAGAGCTGCTCATCTTTGTGTGAAATTTAATACCCTTTATCGCATCAAATATCTTTGAATATACAATCAACTGGTATGGCATCATGCATAAAGCAATGTCTAATACGCGATTGGAAATATCAATATTTACAATTCGACTTGTTGGCCATGGTCCAATCACAGCTAGTATAAGGAGTACAAATGCAAATATGTTGATACACATAAACGTCAGGATATATGCAATTGCTCTTTGCAGCTCAGTTTTTGATTGTGAAGCTTCTTGTGATTGTTTGCGTTGTGAGAATTGGTGCATTTTGTAGGTAACATATATACATTGTGATACTACGGTTACAAACAAAGCAACATGAATGCCAGCCGATATTTTATACAGCTAATATTTAATAATACAAGATATACCAATAGTGCCATCCTCCCAAAGTTACTGAATGGATAGTAAAGCATTCCTTTGGTTTAATACTTTTAATCAAATACCAAACGACATCCCAAAACACAATATGCATTCCAAGATCTGAATCACAGTTATACGTTTTGGTGTGAAGAATGGTGTGATGACGTATAAGAGTTTTAACATTTCTAAATCACACAACATTAGACCTAGGTATAAAAAGAAGGTGGTCCAATTCTGAGAGAAATAATAAAGTCTAGTGATCAAGGTGATGGAATCATCCAGAGTGCGATTTACAATATGATACGTTGCGATTACTGAAAGTTGGAATGCCAGATATTTCAGTATAATTAAATAAATATTGTATCGTTTTGAATAACCACCAGATATTTTTCGTAATTGATAAACGAAACTGAAAAAACCAACGATATTTGATAGAAGTGCGAACCAGAAACTTATTGAACTTACATAACCCACCAATTTGCTTTCTTCTTCACTATTCATAACACGAAGTTCAAAGAAAAAAGGTAAAAGTCACAAATTTTTAACTTCTTCGCGATTTGATGGATACGCATTTTAGATCTGTTCCAATAATTTACCAAAATGTAATCGAAGTATAAGAACAATAAGGTAGAAGAATTTTACAGTTCGACTTTATTAAAATAGTATTCAAAATAAAACATTAATCTAGTCCAAGGGTGGTATTGACTCGTCGAATACTAGCTTGTAGCTTGTTTGTCATTAAAGAAACAATGGGCCATTTCCAACCTTCTTTACTAACATAGGGATAAACGTCATCTTTAATGATATCCATACACTCCTTCAAATATACATGATTTATAGGTTGAACAGATAGACCTATAAGTACTCTGTCACATACTTGGTGAGTCAAACACCCTCTTGTCACGACTTGGAAAGTGTCAAATAGCTGTTTTGTATCATCCATTTTTTGGTCTTTCATATCACAGTTTCCATTTATTGACAATTTGAGAAGATATCGATATGCTCGCATACATAAAACTAATATGTCTTGTGAACAAAACTGTTGAGTTGGTTGACTATTAAATTGGTGGTCTAAAGAAAAACCAATTGACACACCCAAAGAGAGAATGCTTTGATGCAGAGTTACCATTAACAATAAAAACATCTTTTGGTATTCAATATCGTCATGTTGTAAATTATCCGGAAATCCTGTATGATATATACCATCATGTACAAAGTCAAGTAATCCTGTAAAATACTGATTCGATAGTGGGATGCTGGTAAAGTACTGTAGAATCAAACTGTGGAAACTATACGCCATTAATTGAATATCTAATTTCGAGGAGCCGATTTCACTTGGCAAAGTTGCATGACGAATCTGTCGAAGCAATCGAAAGACATAAAGTTGATATTTCGTCAACAGATCACCTGTATCAGAGTCTAAGCTAGGCAAAAGCCAATCGACCATTGGGTTATGAAGGGTTTGATGTGAATATTTGTGTTCAAGTATTGCAAATGGACTATTTTTCCCAATTGATATATACGTATCAAATTGTAATATCAATGCCCATAGCTTATTGATGACCTATAATAAATTAAATATATTTAAAATACCAATTTCTCATTCTCATGAAATTGAACACATTCTTCAATTGGTGGTATTATTTCGATATTCTTATCATCTGGGAAAGATAATGTAATATCTTTGAATACATGCAATCGATACCCATCAGCGATAGATTGATCTAAAAGTCAATCAATTTCCAAGATTACAAATTAGCTGGTATCCTTCCATCAAATGACCATTCACAAAGAGTTGTGAACTTTTTAAAAAATCATGATGTAATTTGAGTATGATATTTGAAGCTCCACTATAATTAACTAATGGTTGGTTGCTAAGTGAAGAAAAGTTCATCATAGATGAAATAAGGTTGGGATTTTGCACTGTATGATGGTCCATAAATAAAGACTTGGCAAACATGAAATGTGAGAGCTGTTCTGGTGATGTTGAATTTATGGAGGTTGACAGTGAACTGGAATTCGTAAAATCATTAATGATTGCACGGTTAACATCGTCTCTTAGTATATACGACATAGAATTGTCTTGAAAATTGTTGGGTGTAGGATTTCGAGAGCTTGACCAGTTATTGAGTTGGTACGAATTGGAAGTGTGTGGAATCAGACCATTTGATTCTAAATGGTAATCCTTTGAAGACCCATTTGTAGAATTTGAAGACAAAGATTGCGAGGAACCGATACTTGATGATCGAGTGCCAATACTCTGTTCTTGTAAGTTGGTTAAATCCTTCAATTTAGACTCCAGAAATTCTAAACGTGCCAGAATAGCGACTTTTCCATCATCCCTAACAATGAATTACATCCTTGATTTGAATACTGATGTTTTGGTTGCTTCAGTTCAGTATAGGAGCAATCAATTGTTGTTCCCCATGTTTTTGCTTTCTTCAGACATTGTGTACACGGTTGTTCCCCATCGCATTTTCGTCTACGTTGTCTACAACTATCTGAAGATGAGAAGTTCAATAAATACCGCAAACGGTTCTGGGTCTCATTTGGGAATTAAAATAGTAAGACATTTTGAAACGTAACTCAAGACCCAATGGATTATTTTGGTTCAACTGGAACAACATTCAACCTCAATTAAAGCACAAGAAAAATAATAATTAAATAATGGCAAATATGTATATCTCAGTATATTTCAAAATTTAAAATGTCAGTAATCCTGTACTTGCATTTGCCCGTCTGATGGACGCTTGAATTTTCGCCGCAAAGTAAGATGCCACTGGCCATTTCCATCCATGCATACTAACAGCAGGAAATATGGAAAATTTTACAATATCTACTGTTTCAAGTAGATACAGTTTCTGAATTGGTTGAATGGAAAACCCTGACAACACCAAATCAGCAATCTGATAAGCCATACATGCCTTTACTGAATTCATAAACGAATCCATGATTCTTGTAGATTCGTCAATGTTAAAATATGGCGCTTGGCAATCCCCTTCCTCTCCTCGAATAGAAACGAGATACTTAAATGCTCGTAAACTAAGTAGCAAAATGTCTTGCGATGTGAAACTGTTGCTCGGAATTGGATTATTTGGCGTTGAAAGACTTAAAGCAAAGTTTAAGTGTATACCTTGTTTCAACAATGATCGATGAAGGTTCACCATGCAGATAATAAATAATTTTGTGGTGATTGGTTCTGCTACACCAACAATAGGCAGTTGTAAATCTTTTGCAACAAATTCCTCAAGTGTGTTGAAGTGCTTTTGAGACTGAGGTGTAGATTCCAGCATACGAAGAATCATACAATGTAAGTTGGTTGCAATAATCTTCTTTTCAAGTTTGGATTGAATTGTGTCTGAAATAGAGTCAAAATATGCAATCTTTCGCAATATACGAATAGTTTCCAAATTATGCCCAAATAGTAATGAATCCTTTTTACCCAGAGCTATCAGCTCATCTAAAGGGACCAAAGACCAATCTACAAATTCATTTGGTAGCAATTTATGGGAATGGAAGTCTTCATGAATGACAAAAGGCTTTTTATGTGCCAATGATGAGTATGTATCAACTTTCACACATATACCCCACAGTTTCTCCGCCCACTAATGATTAATATTAAATTTTGAATCACCATTTTATCAAACTCATTAAGCTGCAAATTTGATTCAATGATTGGTTCAGGTTCCTTTGGGAAATTATCTGGAAAATGAAAAGTAGCATTCTTGAAAATATGATTCCTTTTTCCATCAATAAAGGTTTTATCTATTATTAATAATTAATAGAAACAAATACATAACAATTTATAACCATCATCAAGCTTCCCAGTCGCAAATAGTTCTGAACAACTCAAAAGTGAAAGTTGAATTTCTCTACAAAGCGCAATGATGGATGTATAATTGGCAGTGTTTGTGATACCAATACTCTCAAAAATATTGCCAAAACCCGGTAAATTGGATGAAAAGTGTGGATCTAGTGAGGTGGAATACGACGCAAGCAGCCGTTCTTGTTCAGGTATCAATGAATTCATATCAATTTCTTCAATAGTCATTGTGCTTGGTAAATTAACATCTTGCCCCACATGGTTCATGGTCGGATATTGGGGAAACGTAGTTGAAAAAAGGTTTTGAAGGTCATTATTAAGTATTTGTGAAGCATCCATAGAATTTGTTGCAAAAAAAGACTGATTTGAACCATTAGTGACAGTTGAATTCGACTGCAAGCTGATAGATTGGTCCAGATGTGCTTCACAAATACTGAGTCTTGAAGTCAAGGAAGCTCCCGAAGAGGAATTTGAAGTTGGGGGTGATAATGTTAATGAATTATTAGAAGATATGTTTGTCGATGATTGAGAGGGATGCTCATCAGAGTTTGCAGAATTCAAATTCCTCAATTTAGTTTCCAAAAACTCCAATCGAGCCATAATAGCATCTTTAGGATCCGATTTTTTACTATTGAATCAGTAAAGTGTCATACATCCTTTGAACAGTTATTTCACTGTAGGCACAGTCAGGAATAGTTCTCTTTGATTTCAGTTTGAATTGAACACAAGCTGAACAAGGCATTCCTCCATCACATTTCCTCTTTCGATGTCTGCAATTGTCTACATGGTCAGAGTGGGAAAAACATACCACAAACACTTCTTGGTCTCATGCTTAAAAGTGGGAAAACTCTTTAAAGGATTGGCGCCAGTTTTTGCTTGAAACGACCACCGAACCCCTTTGGCGAATGTCACTTTTAAATACCCTTTCAGACCCTTCCAATGGACACAATAGAAGGCGATCTATTTAAGGATAGAGCTCGCCGTGCTCACGGAAAGGCAGTTCTTAAAAGAACAGCTACCCAGCTCTAAAATCCATACGTACAAAAAAAACCTTGGTTCCTTGTACAAATTCAGTATGAATATTAGATGTTTTATTATACCAGAGCGGAAGCCATTACAATAAACCCTTTCCTGTGTTGACATTCGATATCTTAATCAAGAATATGAAAGTCTCAACGTTAAGTGTAATTGCATTTCAAATGCACGCCAAAACCATAATGATGGGGAAAAAGAAACAAATCAACTTAAAAATTTATTGTTCTTTAGTCTGATGCAGTGCTAATGTTTTCAACATAGCCGTTAATCCCTCAATGGCATTTGCAGTTCTTTCAATCGCAGTAACTGTCCGTTCAAGTTTCATATCAATGGATGTCAATTTAGATTCAAGTAATACCCCGAGCTGACCTTGGTTACTTCCATCCTGTAGTTCTACTTGAAGATTATTTCTTGCATCTCCAACATCTTTCAACAGTTTGGAACTTTCAGTTGCGAGAGCGGAAACCAGGGAAACGGGAGTCGGCAATTCTTCAACATCGTCAAA
>MU621423.1:0-18200 GCA_025399215.1 Globomyces pollinis-pini | reverse complement strand
TATGAATTGTCAATTTTTTACAGAATAGTTTATACACGTCATCGAGTGTTGCTTTTGAAAATAAGATCCAGCATTTCATGAGGTTTGAATGTAAATTGTAAAACACACTTGTTGAGTTGTCGGTATATAGTTGGATCGTTCTAATTTCATCTATGGTATTGCTAGGAAGTTTTTCAAATTGATCTGGTGAATGTCTCAAAGTTTCATGATCGGTAACTTGAACTGGCTGATTGGTTTCTAATAGTGTTTTTCTAACTCTACCCGACTTTATAGCAGCTAGGTAAGGTGAGAGCACATTTCCGTCGTACATTCTTTCAATTGAGTAACCTTTGCTTCCAATTCATTTACTTTCTGTCTAAATGATACTTTCTTCCTTACATTTCTGCTGATTTAAATACTACTTTGTACCTTGAAGTTGTTATAGAATAAACACATGAAGTATCAGGAATCTTTGAAGAGAGCAATTTACAAGCTCCACATATTTCATAACCATCACACTTTATCTTCCTACTTCTGCAATTGTCTTATTGTTAAAATTCTTTCTTACCACAGCTTTTGTTTCTTCTGACCATTCCACTTCCAGTTGTATCCATTACCAAATCAAAACAAAAAAC
The DNA here is from genome assembly GCA_025399215.1 of Globomyces pollinis-pini. Taxonomy (NCBI): domain Eukaryota; kingdom Fungi; phylum Chytridiomycota; class Chytridiomycetes; order Rhizophydiales; family Globomycetaceae; genus Globomyces; species Globomyces pollinis-pini. Next base: position 17,586 of record MU621423.1, on the reverse strand, counting down.
GCTAATTTCTCAGAACACAAATTTAAGAATTTAAAGAACGGAATTTATTGGAAAATAACATTCAAAAAGTTAGTTGTTGGAAGTAACCCATTCAGCATTACCAACTAAAATTAAAGAAATTAAATTACATTCCCAGTCATAGATTTCACTTGAAGTAAACCAGAGTGGAATTTCAATACTGGCAGATTCATAAGAGTCAGATCCGTGAATGATATTGCGACCAACGCTGATACAGAAGTCTCCTCGGATAGTACCTGGTTCGGCGTCTAAATTATAAATTATTCACTAAACTGATAACCTAGAGGAAATATTAATTGACAAAATCACTAACCTAAAGGATTGGTTGCTCCAATCAAACGACGACCTTGTCGAATAACATCAGGACCTTCCCATACCATTGCTACAACCTATTCAATAAATATATATTTAATAGATTACTGGTGCAGCTCCACTGGTCATGTAGTTTACAAGTCCGTTAAAGAAAGGGCGCGTTTTCAGATCTACCAATTAATGAAACTACTTTCCTTACCCGCATAATGAACTTCGGCAAGTGCACGTGTAGGGACAACAGCTTTTAGACCAACTAGTTTGTATCCTTTACGTTCAAAGCGAGAGATCACTTGGCCTACGAGTGCTCGTTGAGTACCATCTGGTTTAACTGCAATAAAAGTTCGTTCTACACCACCTTTGATACCAGCTATACCCTTTGGGGCTGCTACTGCTTTAGGTTTAGGGGCTTTCTTCGAATCTGCTTGAACGACGTTATTGGCAATGAGAGCAAGCATCAAACCACCTCCAAATACTGCCCCAAATAGATTCTTTGGACGCATAAAAGTTGTGCTTGAATATGGTTTACCAACAGACTTAGCGTTACGGCTTAAAACTCGAGTAGATCTACTAAACATTTGAAAAAATAATCAAAACCACGAACGTGCACAATTCGCCAGCACAATAACAAAAATGCCAGTCTCTTATACAACATTAACATAAATCACCTTCTAGAGTAATGGAAAAGCAACAATCAAATCATACAGAATTGTTACGAGTGGTTATGATGATTCTAAATTCCGATGAGTGAAAGATATTATCATGTAAATTATTCATCCTCAATAGTCCCCATTGTTGAAAATCTTAAATCCATTCCCCCGTGCTTATTTTTCTTGGATAAGATAACTTTATGGGAATGGTCGCTTTTAAAACGTTCGACTGGTCTGGTTTCTATGTGTCCAAGACAATTGGATCGAAAAATTTCCAATCCATTGAATTCCATTCTTTCATTTGTTTTGAGAAATTTTCGTTCTGATTTGGTAATGAATTCAAGTGCCAGTCAAATAGTCAAAAGAAACAAAAGCTGTGGTAAGAAAGTATCCTAACGATCAGACAATTGTAGAACTAGGAAGAAAAAGTGTGATGGTAAGGAAGTATGTGGAGCTTGTAAATTGCTGTTGTCAAAGATTCCTGATACTTCATGTATTTACTCTTTAACTTCAAGGTACAAAATAGTGTTTTAATCAGTAGAACTGTTATTAAGAAAATATCATTCAAACAGAAAGTAATAGAATTGGAAGCAAAAGTTGCTCAATTGAAAGAATGTACAATCTAGATGTGAATCTCAACTTACTTAGCTGTTATAAATTCGGTTTTAATTAATGAATTGGAAGCAGATTGTGATCAACCTGTTCAAATCACTGATCATGAAACCTTGAGTCCCTCACCAAACCAATTTGAAAAACTTCCTGGCAATACCATAGATGGAGTTAGAACGATCCAACTTTATGCTGACAACTCAACAAGTGTGTTTTACAATTTACATTCAAACCTCATGAAATGCTGGATCTTATTTTCAAAAGCAACACTCGATGACGTGTATAAACTATTCTGTAAAAAATTGACAATTCATACATGATTTTAGATGATACAATTGAAGCTGGTCAAAAATTTGGATTCTTTCAAAACGCATCCTTTATATTTCCAAACAAAATCTTAACTGAAGTCAACTCATATTCAACTCGACCTTTGTCCAAAGAAGAACAAAGGCAAAACGGAATACTATGGAATTTATGCTTAATGATTGACAGCTTTCAGAGCGTTACCTTTTCCCGGAACTTAATTATCTTAGAATCAGGAGAGTACTCACACTACAACCTACCAGTGTTACCGAAATCAGTTTCAGAGTTTGAAATATCGAATGTATTTCTTTCGGACATCACAGCCGGAGTTGTCGAATCTACTGACATCAAACAATTATCTCTAATCGAGAATCAACGAAAATGTGTACGAATACATCGCTGGCTCATCCACTTCCAGTCATTATTAACACCTGAAAATCTGTTTACCAATGCAGAATTAAAGCAGCTTTTGCTTAATTTACATTATACTACTATGGTGCAGATACCAATACCTCTTGCTGAGTGTTTTGGTCAATTTACTTCAAAGAAATCCATGTCAGAGCTTTCTCAAAGCGTTCCAAGATTTGAATCCCCATTGTTATTGGCATATAAAGTTATTTTACTACTAATGGCTAGTATACATTCTCTTTCCATTCAATTAAACGTGGATTTAAAGCTGCCACTAGCAAAGATTGAAGGTATGAAATATGATCTATATACATCTTCCGAGATCATATTGATATGCCTACGAGCATTTGCATATTTCCTTATGATTGAAGCTGACACTGCGGTTGATCTACAAGATCATAGTCTGAAGATGTCGGTTAAAATTATAGAGCAATCATTATCATTGATGTTTTGCGGAGAAATATGCCGATTAAGTATCAAAAGCAACGTTCCAGATATTGCCAATCAACTTGAAATTGTGGACATTGTAAAGAAAAAGCTTTTTCCACGCATCAGTGGAAAAGGTTGGGAATGGAAACTTGCTGCATATTATGCGTTCAAAATTCAAGAATATGTCTCTTGAGTGGTCATGGTTTTGTTGGTGACAATCCCCATTCAAACATGAAATTCAAATACTACCACATTCCCTTATTCTCTTTTAATGTAAAACGGAGTTCGTATCAGTTCGCGGATAGCAAATAATATAATTTTAATTTTATACCTGTTTAAAGAAAAGGATTAATGAATTTATTTATTGGATGCAATAGAAGCTGTTCCAGTATCATTCTGCCAGTAAAGACCTATACAATAGTAATCTGCATAAGAACCTTGAGGATTCAAGGGCCCTCCGCCTGGAGATGCTAAAATAAAGCCAGTAAACAAAGCCAACATTGAAGTGATTGCAGCACCTGTGTCGAATCCAAAACCCAACATAAATGTGTATTTTGTCCACCATTCACGATATCTTTCATAGATGATTTTGTTGAATACAAAACACAACACCAAACCCATAAAAATTTGAGATTGATTTGCACCAGTTAAATTCCCATTAAATACTAACAATGGTATATTTATCAGGTGCCAATTTGGATGTGGATAAAGTTTGTTCAATGCCCATGGCAGAAACGGTAAGATAAAGCCAATTAAAAATCCCCACATTAGTGTACTATAAACTGCACCAGTGCCAAAGAATCTGGCAGGACCAATTGCTCCCCAAATACCTAATGGATTATTTGAAGCATTATACCGGCTGCATTGACAAATGTCACGTACCCATTTGGAAACCACTCTAATGGTCGTTCAATGAAAACATCTTCAAGTGCAGTCTGTGCCCAAAACACTGCAAACGTGTTTACAAATACTCCAATCAAAGTACCAATCATTTGTGAAATAAACATTGCTCTAGGTGGAATATGCAAATAGTGGCCAATCTTTTGAGAAGAAGACAAATTCAACCCTTGAATAGTTATATCGTAACCAAGCGTCTTGAAGCACATCACAGCAACAGTATTACCTGGCATTGTAAAACCAGCACACATTTGGGTCAATACGTTTAAGCCAATTTGAGATCCTGAGATAGCCTGAACAATACCAATTGGAATGATAAATAAAATACCTAACGCTATAGCACCTAAAGTTGCTAAAATTGGCATTTTAAAGGCAGTAAAGACACTTGAACATACAGACAAAATGGTAAATCCAACAAGAAACGCAATGTAGAAATAATCTGGAATTTCTGGGTAGCTCTTCATAATCATATTCAATTCGTCTTCTTCACCACTGTTTAACTGATTAAAGGCATCTTTCGTTTGACGAACAATACTTTCTCCATACCATAATGAAGTGTGAGAGATTAGAGCTCCAAGTGTCAAAAACGAAGAAAAATATCCCATTGTGAAACCAGGAGATAAATAAATTGGCTGGATAAGATCATAGAAAGTCGAGTTCAATGAATAGTCTCCATTCAAGAGTTGCGTAGTATCCACTTTTACGCGTCTACCTTCTCTGGAAAACAGACCATTGGAATTGATTCTTGGAAATGGATCAACCTTCGCATCAGCACCATCGAATCCTATTATAGACTGTGATTCATAACCCCCTGGAACGTTGAACGGATTGGTAATGTACATTAATGGCATAAATATCCAAGTGAATAGGATATAACCTCCATAGTTATTCAATGCAGCCCACCAAGGAGTATAGATTGCAGATAAACCATTTGCCACTGTCCAATCAAAAGATAGAGCAAACATCCCAACACCTTCGTTATTTGCAGATGATCCCAACCATCTTAAGGTTTTATTGTTTGTTATCAGACACAATAACGACACCATAGAGAGAGCAGGTGCGAAGTAAGATGGCAACCATTGATAGATAAACATAAATGTAAAACTGATCCAGAAAAAAGAAAATCTAGAGAGATGATATCGCGATGGAGCATCTTGTTCAAAGTACGAGTTCAACAATGTAACATATGGTAAGGTGGTTGGCCATAACATAGCTTTGGGATACACGATGAACCTTCTAGCTATACCGGAAGCTCCATACCCAATCATTTGGGTAGATAAGACCCAAGGAAGTGAATTCCAATAAGTAATGGATTGATCCCCCATGAATTGCTTCCAGTTTTGCCCAACCACGTTGTACAGACCATACGGCTGACCACCTGCAGAGGAAGCAAGAATCCAGACCAAACACAGCTCCTTCACTGAAAACGGTCCTGGATTCAATAACCCTTTAGGTAAAACCTTTGCCAGGAAGATTCCTATTGGATAAGTCAACAAAATCACGGTGGTAGATGGAATTACAATTGGTTGATAACGGAAGGTTAAGACGGTATCAACAAACCCAAGAAAGACTGCCCAAACAACACCAATTACAACCATTCGAACAGTGAAGGCTGGGATATCTGGGTCATCATCCATTGAGACAATTCCTGTCACCCAACCATCTGCTATGTCCTCTTGTACAATTTCAGGAGCTCGATCACGTTCCACGTCGTTCACTTTCATACTTTCAGTACCCATTTGAGATTTAAAAACTTTTTGATGCGGTTTATATACAAATCCAGTTAGGCCGTGTGAAACATGTTCAGTGGCTAAGTAGTTTGGTACCTTAGTTGAATACAAACAATTGAGTACACTTTAATAGGTATAAAGTGTTTCGCTAATAATAATGTACTAAACTTAATCCCGCTCCAAAACTATGTGCAATAGCTGTTCAATATAAGCCATTGTGTTTGTAATTACCCACCAGAGTTGTTTCAAGTAAGATGTTGGATCAATCAAATATAGTAACTTCAGAAAATGAAAATAATGATAGGCGTTACCTTTCTGAGTGATACTATTAATTACCTTATTTCGATCTCTCTATCTTCATATCATGTCTTTCGTGTTGTAGTACCTAACTATTTAGGTTTGTCTACTGATCACATCCTAATCTTTCTCAACTGTACAATACCCTCCAATTAAACAGGTTCAAAATATACAAGTTTTATTTAGTTGTAAATTGATTTATCCGTTAAATTCACTGAGTATATTATTGGCTCAACTTTACGTTATCCGCTAAGATCAAGTGCATAATTTTCATCAATCATCACATTATATTCTATAACAACTCAGAACAGTTCAATTTGTTTCTTGTAAACTGAATTGATTTTGAGTTTCGATACGAATTGTAGTAACGCTGTTTTTTGGACGGTCATGGCCTTGGATGATTTCCACTCACTATACACGATATAATACATATTACAGTTAAAATAGTGATCTGTGGTAAATCGCGTCCAATGGTCTACTCAAATACTGTTGATTGAGATTATCTGAGAGACGCTCAATTTAGTCTTTCAGTGAGTTTTTCAAACTACAACTAGAAGTCATATTAAGGGAAAGGCTTTATTTTCTGTATAAATCCTCCAAAAATGTGCCCCAAAACCACAGTAGTGGGGGTACTTGATTCCAAAACAATACCTTTGAATTTTCCAGTATACATATTGAGGTAAATTCTTTTCGTGTTTAACAGAATTTTGGTTGGGCTGAGTGTTAAATCAATGGAGGAATTTGAAGCTGTTTTAAAAAATCCATTGGTTTCATTTGTCTTTGATGATGGGGGCGAAGGATTAAATGGCATATGATTCACATAATCATCATCGATTTCAAGTTGATCAATTGATTCCAAGTTGTTAACATCTCCAATTATTTGTAATAGTTTAAAGTTAAGAACAGTTGGAGTTATTTCACAATCTTTTGATCCACAGTACATTCGACTTCCAATTTGAATATCAATATAGTCACATTCCGTTGAACGCAAGGGGATCGTTACAGTAGAGTTTGCACCAAAGTGAATGATTGTTACATTTTGATCAATGGCGGGAGAAAAGTTTATCTCATTAAATGACATATTCCGTTTCTTGCCAGCATCCATTAACTGCATCTTGTAATAATCACTATGCTGGTAATACTGGCGACTGACATAAGGGGTTATATCTTCCACCTGACTGTTGTTGAGAATAAGTGAATCAGAATTGTCAAAAAGGAGAGTTTTGTTTGGTGGTACAGTTTCAATCAATATACGAATATCTTTGGGTGGTTCAATAGTTAATGGATCAAAATCGAGATCATTGAACACCGCATCTATAAATCCAGTCAAGAAAAGTAAACCAATTTCTTGTTGTTTTACAGATTCAGTTGCATTTGATGGAAATAAGGCATTTGGGCAATAGAATAAAGTATCACTTGGACTCCAATTAGTATTGAAAAAATTATGATTGGCTCCAACAACAGCAATTGATGATCTTCTATAAATACTTGGTACCTCTTGTGCACGTTCAAATACCGTAGATCCAGAGAAATTCATCACATCTCCTTCACAAGTTCCCAAAATTGATAAATATTGAGATTTTCCTGGATTATGAAACGATACAGTATTGTTGAGACCATAATCTGTGGGTGCAAATTCAAAGAGTCCATATACTTTGATGGAAGGTTTTACTTTTGCTAGTAATTCTTCCAAGGCACGACATGCTTCTCCACCTCTAGAATGTCCAATAATGGCAATGTTATCGAAATCAATATAATCTAATACATTGATACCAGGTATTTTCAATGATTTGTTTTGAAATGCGACAATTGTTTTTAAAACTAAATTAGCACGAGCATTTATATCATATCTGTTTTTGATATTAAGGTTGGGATTCAGGTTTTTGTTAAAAGAAGGTGCCAATACAGCATAACCTTTTTTTACAAAGTGATTAGCCAAATAAGTATACCCCAGATCTGATTGAATTTCTGGATTCTGTGTTGTACACCGTTCCCAATCAATTTCGAATGAGTTTTCACAAGTTGGATGGTTACCATGCATGATGATCAATAAAGGGGCCTTTGGTTTGGATAAATAGACATGTCCTCTAACTTGAGTTTCCACTATTAATGAGGAATTCAAGTAAGCATTTTTTGGTAAGATATTCCAATCGATTTCAGGATCATTTTGATATGGTAATGGTCCAGTAGGAATATCATTTAAAGTCAAAGACCAGTATGTGTAGACAACCAAGGCCAGGACAGATAACATCATCCATTGTATTTTTGAAGGTTTGATTGACTGTTGTTTATTCTTCATTCCGAATAATTTAAAAGCAATAGAATCTACAGACTATTTATGATAGTGTAATGAAACACATGAAGCAATGCTTTTCAATCGTTTTTGGGCATGGATGCAATCTAATGGAGATTATAGGATTATCCGATGGCACTTTTTTGAAAGACTGTAAACTACTACAACTAAGTACAACACTTTATTCATTAGTGGAACAGAATCTGCAAACGAACCAGATTCCACACCCATTTGGACATTCGATACCTCTAAACAATTCATTTCAAAAGGTTTAAAATTGATTGGAGCTTAATATTCTCCGACTCGTTTAATTTCATCTTTAGACTCCAATTTTTTTTTCTTTTAAATTGTATTTCGGAATATCTTTATTGTAGTAACTTGACACTTTCATTGTCCTGCTACTCTACTATTATTCCAAGATTAATGACGTTGGGTTTACTTATCCTGGATTGTATCTCTGAAAGTTAAAGTATCCTCATCTTACATTTACTTGTTCAACTCTACTAATCTAGTACCATACATTCAAATTATAATGTTTACAATTTATTTAAACGTTCAATCCAACAAGTTTGGACGTCCTCCTTGAGTTGGACCATTATTAAAATGGGCTGGGGGTCCATTCTGAGCTGTGGTTGGTGGATAATGCTGACCAGGTGGGTATGGTAATGGTTGATTGCCTCCAGTTGGATATTGATGGGTCTGAATAGGTTGGGAATAGTTATGCCCTTGGACCGGTTGAGTGTAGGTGTTTTGTTGTTGAGGAAATGATGGTTGAACTTGATTACTATAATGTCCAACAGGTTGAGAAGTGTTGGATGTATGAAATTGGTTATGGTTTGGATTACCAGCTGCTTGATGACCTTGGTTCAATCCTTGTCCAAAACCGTTTTGTTGATAACTATTTGGTTGTTGGTGGTTTATTGGATGTTGTTGATGGTTATTTAAATGTTGCTGTGGTTGGTAGTTGTTTGGTGGTGGCTGTTGAAAATTGTTGGGTTGTTGATAAGGATGTATAGGAGGTTGCTGATAATTATTTTGTTGTGGCGACTGAAAGTTATTTGGAGGGGATTGTTGATAGTTACTAGGACGAGGAGTTTGATACTGAAGTTGAGGTTGTTGATGGTAATTGGTGGTTGGAGGGGGTGCTTGATTATTGCTTAAATATGGTGGTGTTTGAAAATTATTCGGATGGACTAGTTGGGTTGGGGCATTGAACGGTGTATCGGGTTTGGAGTGGTTTGATTGGGCCATTTGACCAGGACCATAGCTGTGAGGGGTTGGTTGAGGAGGGTTATAAGTTGGTTGTGTAGGATGAGTCAAAGCAGGTTGCTGATTAAAACTATTTGGTGAGATGGATTGAGTGGTTGCTAAAGGAGTTTGTTGAAGAGGATAATGTGATTGATTCATTTGACCGTTATGCTGTTGATTGTGGTTACTTGTATTATACGACTGCGAAGCTCGATACGGGTCTGTAGGTGGCAATGATGGTGTTACTGGTCTGTATTGATTTGGAGATTGTGGTTGATTGTAATTTGAAGGTGGTGGAAGTTGACCAGTCATATTCAATCCTGGGTTAGGACTATGATGTGTTGGTGGGCGAAAGTTTCCATAAGCATTATAATTGACAGGAGAGACAATAGGTTCAATGCTAAACCTACATTAATAAAATGATAATTTACGGAGTTGTTGGACGAATTGGGTTATTGGGTGGTGGGAAAGCATTAACCGTTGGTTGAGTTGAATTCAAATTGCCAGGAACATAAGGTACACCCATTTGTGAATTCCCTACCGGATATTGAGGACCACCAGGCGATGAAAAGGCAGGACTTGCAAAAGATGGTGAATAAGTTGGTCTCACAACATTCCCTAAAGGAGATCCTGCAGGAGGTTGTAAACTATGTGTTGGAGATGTAATACTCAATCGATTCAATTCGGTTTGTAATGCTCGTTGACTTGATTCCGCTAGTTTTCCTTCTAATTTATGAATAATCGATTGTCGATCATTGATACGTTTATTGATAAATCCACGAACTTTATCATTTAACGCAGGAATAGAAACTTGAAATTTTGAAAAATTGGTTTCAAGTTGATGTCGTAATGCATCTAATTCATAATAAGTTGATATATCACGTCCCCATTGATGTATCAACTCATCCTTTTGATCTCTTACAATTTCCACATCCAAAAGCGTTTCAGATTCCTTTACCAATTTTTGAAATAAATTGGAAACGTCTTGAAGAAGTGTTTCATGATGTTGAATATTGGTTTCTAGTTTGGTCTCAAAAGGTTTAAATTTAGCTAATTCATTCTTGAAAATCACAGATTCATGACCAGGATTTAATAACAACACTTTTTGAATATCATCATGATGAACCTATCATCAATAAATTCAAAATATACCAAATGTCTTAATTCTTTTAAAAGAACGGTTCGATCATTCTTTAAATTTCTTAAACTTGTTAAAATGCCTTCTATTTTTTGAATAGCAATTTGTTCTCCCAAATCTCCAAGTTGATTTTCATTCTCAACAACTTCATCAATCAAACTTGCTCGACGTTGTTTGTGTTTTGGTTTACGACTATCCAAACTACTTTTAAATGTATTTACAATTTCCGATTTTGGTTGAATGACAAGATTTAAAAAATTGGATAATCCTACTATTTTAGTCATCAACATTTGATTTTGTCTTGAATATTGTTCAATATCAGATTCTAATTGTTTCCATTCTTTTCGCAAAGGCTGATTCACTCCAATAGAAGGTTCCAAGGTCCAATCTTTACCATATTTAAGCTATTAGAATTAACACATGGGGAATCAATCATACTCGATTTTGTTCTGTCTCATGTTGCTCTTGATCCAATTGTGCTATAATCTCTCCCAACTGTTTTCGAAGATCAGAAACATTGGTATTTGCTGATGAATGAGTAGAAAATTGTAAAAGACTTTTAAATCCCGTCTCTTTCTTTGTGATTGTCAAAATTGAATCCAGTAATTCTGACGGTGGTTCGTTGGAAAGGCCATGCTTTGATTCATCAATCGCAGATTTCATGGTTTCCAATTTCGAAATCATATCAAGCGATTCAATAGTCACATGTAAATCACTATCAGCCGTTTCAACCAATTCTTGTTGTTGACGTAATATTGATGCCATTTGTTCGGAATAGAGTGAACTGGATTCATGAACTCCCATAGGTACTAAACCTTCAAAGAGATCAGGACCAATAATGGTTGCCAAATCTTTTTGACCATTTGGTAGTAAATCATGAAATGACAATTTCTTGACCGCATTCAGTTTATCAATAGGAGGTAATGATTCAATAGCAGGTGGAGTTGCATTATAAATCTAATCATAAATCTTGAACAAATGTATCGTTACCACATCATTATCTTTTGTTGCAATGGCCAATCTATCAGTCACAGTTTTAGCAAATTCTTTTGCAAATTCAGATACTTGAGCAAAAGAATTCGTATCAGATTCATTAGTTGTAGAAGGTACAAAAAACTTTGATAGTTTTGAAAATGAAGACACAAAAGATGAAGCCAATTTTGCAGTTTCTTTGGCATGTTTATCAGCATTATTCAAATAAGTGAGTATAAGACCATACTCGGATTCTTTTTCAGCTTGAATAGAACGATGATAATTTGCCAAAGCAATGAAATGAGAAGCTTTCACCTATGAACATTAGTAACTACTTGAATGTCGTTTGAAATATATTTTAGAAAGGTAGAGTATGATTATAATACCTTGATCAGATCTAACCATGACCTTTCAAATTGCCCTTTTAATGCTGGATTGGTTGTTCCATCCAATACCGATGTATATAAAGATGCTACATGATTGGCTAACTTTGCAATCATTGCACCTGATTTATTTTCTTTCAATAGTTTTTCAATAAAACATTCTTGACTCTGTGCTAAACATAAATCCACCAATAAAATAATTGAATCTCTTGATAGATCTACACTGGGAGGATGTAAAAAATTATCATTGATATACTAAGTTATAAATTAATGTTGATTGTACTTGAAATAAACCAGCAGCCACTTGAAGGTAATTATAAGCGGTTTTCACACCTTGTTCTTGACTTCGATCTTGACTAGCTGCTATAGATGTACATAAAGCACCTAAATTGAACAGTATGGATGCTTTTTCAAATGCTACAGAATATTGCGATACCTTTTTTGATGAAAATGCATCGTACCTTGATAAATTAACATCAACAACAAAAATACCTAAAATGATTGATGAATTTCTAATTCAAAAATACCTAAAAATGAGCTATGAATTTGATACCAAGTGAATTCAATTTTAACTTGATCTTCATCAATAGGGAACCGTAACGTTAATAATTCCAATTGCCCATAGTAACGATATAGTATATCTCTACCATTAACATCTAAACCCAATCCAGCTAAATCTGATCTGTAATTATTTAATTTTATAATTTGGGAAGAATAATTGGTTGGATCCACTTGATAAGATTTTAAAATATGATTATCAAAGGAAGGTTTAAAATCCAGTTGATCAGTATTCTTGATTGGTACTATATCATTAACATGAATGAAATACCAAACAAAAGTGGAATCATGAAAAAGGGTGAAATTCTTATGAATGAACTCGGACTATTGGTTCCTTGTTAACAGTAGGTATAATAATAGATTCACTTGAAATTAGGTATAATAATAGATTCACTTGAAATGAGAATTTTTATTAATGGTTTCTTTTCTCTACAATCAACTTCCATTCAGCAAGTATCTAATTTGTTGGATATAAAAAATTACCTTTTCAGATTCATCAGAGTTGAATTTACTATCCAAAATACTCTTGATTTGACTCCAAAATATCTGTTCATCTAATACTCGGACTGTTGATTCCTTCTTAACAGTAGGTACATTAGGAATAATGGGGTCAATTGATATGGCATTCGATCCAATATTTTTGATTGATAAATGAAGTGTAATTGACTTTTCAATTCCATAATCAAGTAAACAACGTGAATCTAAAAGACTTTTGCCATTATAAAGTAATGATACTGAATCCGGTTGTAATTTCAATTGATTAGCACATTTTAGTTTCAACCAAGCAATAGGATCGAGAGAATCAGATTCAACATTAAATGGTTGAAATTCTTTTAATGGTTTAATCTGTAATTGAAGTAATTGAGTAGTTTTTGAAGTCAATACAAAAGGTTGACTTGCGATCACTTGTTTACCTTCTGCTACTGAGATTGAATGTCTTTTATCATTTTGAATTTGAATCAAAATGTCTTTACAAAATTCAAGGTTACTGACAGTCATCTAAAAAATAGAAAAATTCAACCAGCTTGGAATTGACTTTAAAGTAATTCAAATTACTAATCATGTATGACTCTAATAAATAAATAATAAACAGTCTACAAGTATTTCATGACTAGCAAGTCAATGAGTTATTAAAAGTCAGTACTTGTTATAATATCAATAATCATTCATTAAAAATCATCTTATTAGAGTCATTCAATCACTTGACAAAACATGAATTTTAATAACTTTGAAATTTCTTACAAATGAAAATATTCCAATCATTAATACATCATCATTCCTTCAAAAACTTATTCCGTACTGGATCAATTACAAATAAATACTTGGGAAAATCATCTTCAAATTCATTATCAAAATTCTCTTCTGGTTCTACACTTTTCTCTCATTACAGAAATTCATCAAGATTTTCATTAAATCGTTTTAAAGGAAATAATAAACCTTCAATTCTACAATCTTGGAAAAGAGCTCAATCAAATCGTGATCCTTCAAAATCAATCATCTATGGAATTATTGGTATCAATTCGTTAAGTTGGTATTTAATTGACTAATACTTTCAGTTTTATTGGGTTGGCAAATTGCAGATAATTGGCATTTTACTTATAGAGATGAATCTCTATTGAAATTCATGTTTGAAAATTTCACTTTGGGTGATCATTCATATACGCATCCACATTCTTTTATATTGGCACACTTGAGTCATCGTAGTGTCATTCGTAAGTATCTTTCAACGTTGAACCTCAGATTTTGGAATTAATATGTTTGTTCTATACTCTTTTGGATTCTCGGTAATCTTTTAAACTTATTAGGTAGTTGATTAGTGTAATGGGTGCACAATCATTCTTATCGTTGTACATTGTGTCTGGTTTAGCTTCTGGAGTGGCTTCAATGCTATATAAAGAATATGCTTACCCATCAGGTGATAGCGTCTATCATTAACATCAGGTTATCGCGTACCTCCTTCGTTAGGGGCCTCAGGTTAGATGAATAATGTTAAACAATCTAGGTTGTATTAGTGGAGTGGTCGGTACATTTGCAACCATGTTTCCATTCGCAACTGTACAAGTCATATTTTTCCCAGTTCCTGCATGGTTGGCAGTTGGAGGTTTTGCCATGTATGATCTTTTTCGATGCATTAAGCAGAGTCAACACAGAATTGATAGTGCTGGTCATTTAGGAGGACTTGTGGGAGGAATCTTATTCCATTTACTCAGATTACGCCGTTAGAATAAATTATGAATCGCTTCCATGTCCAACTGATTTATGACAACGTTTTGATATCTTTATAAATTTGAGTAAATACCAGACTGTAGTTCCGATTTCAGTCAAAAGACAACCAACACACTGGTCGATCCTTGATATGGATATATAATTCAACAACAATCTCTAATAAGATGGATTGAAAAACAACATCAGTTGTTGTCCATTCACTTCATGTCCATCCATTGTTATCCATTCACTTCAAGTCCATCCAATTTTGAGTTGATATTTTGTTAGTCATTTTTGTGAATTCAAAACGCTTTGTCAAATGAAACGAAACATCAACCATAAGAGGAATTGAATTAGAGAGAACTAGAATGAAAATCCAGTGTTTTAAAGAAACGTGGTAAACACACAAGGTGCTGCTTTTTTAAAAACTATTGAAAGACAGTGACATTAATAATAGGTTGAAGAATATAGATGTTCTCTATTTTCAGTAACATCTTTTTTGAATTCTTCTTTGTTGTTTAGATGGAATTGATAATAATGACCATCAGTCATGAAACTTTTCTGGACACAGAAAGAAAAGCATTTAGTTAGTTGAAAGAGAAAAAACCAAGGTATAAACAACTGGTGGATTCCTTTGTGAATTGTACAAGAATCATGGACAAATTCTAATTAGAAATTTCTTTTGGTTTTATCACTTAAAGTGTCTTTGTAAATGAGCAGTAACCGCAGACCGCATGAATCAATAGTAAAAGCACTATAAAAACCTACAATGAAATGGTTTAGTTGATGGGATTTCTGTAATATAAAATCAAGCAACTCATTAGCAATATTCAAGTACTTTTCATTCTCTATACGTTATCGTTTTCTTTGAAAATTAAATCTTACCACGGGTTCATGAAACTTTTTCTGTACTACAAACTTCTGAATTGGTAAAAACATGTTGCACAGCTTAATCTTGGATCGGTACTCGACATATAAATAGTGAAATAAACCATCAAAGAAAGTTATACTAAATTAGAAATGCAATATCTCCTTCTTTCTGTTGTCGCCGCCGCTGCTTACAAAAAGCCAGTTACCACTCCATGTGAAACCCCTGCTACCACTCCTTGCGAAACTCCTGTCGTCAAGACCACTCCTTGCGAAACCCCAGTTGTCAAGACCACTCCTTGCGAAACTCCAGTCGTCAAGACCACTCCATGTGAAACCCCAGTTGTCAAGACCACTCCTTGCGAAACTCCAGTTGTCAAGACCACTCCATGTGAAACTCCAGTTGTCAAGACCACTCCATGTGAAACTCCAGTTGTCAAGACCACTCCATGTGAAACTGTTACTCCAACCGCTACTCCTACTGTTACTCCTGGTGACTACGGAAAGGCTCCAGCTCCAGTCAAGACCACCGAAGCTGCTTACGGTTCCGTCTACTCCGGTGCTGAATCCAAGGGATTCGCCGTTGTTGCTTTCATCTGTGCTCTCTTTGCTCTTTAAATATCTGAATTGATTTTTTAGTTATAAATATGCACGTATAATTTTCACATTATTAATTTGTTTAACGTTCTGATGAGTCTACTTTCGAATGAATGGGTTATAGTTCTTGTTGTTGGATTGTTAAGTTTGAAAGGATACTTTGTAGAATCAAGTGTTGATATCTGGGTTGCAGGTGGATTAGCAACAAGCTTTGGATTCGTTAAACTGATTTCGTTAAATTCCACTCAAGTTTGATTAGAAATAAATTTACAAAGTCCTCTATATAGATTCAAGTCAGTATTAACCAAATTATTTGGTGCTTTGTTTGAAAGCAGTGTATCCCTGATTGAAAGCAGTAAAGTTCTTTTTGTGTGATTTTGTTGCTTCTTGATTCAATAATGAAATGGATATTGACAGATTTCTAAACAACTTCCAAAATTATTTTTATCAAAGACATGAATGGTGAAGGGACTAACTGCAATGTTGCTGATGTGAACCATTTTCCCTTTAGAGCTATAGAATATCAAAGTGCTACTAACTTGTTAAGGTTAGAAATACTTGTTTTCCATTGTAATTTTACTGGTTAGCCCTTCGATCCATCCCATTACAAGGTCCTTTATATCACACAAGTTGCCATTCTGTTAGCACAGCGTTTCACAACCAACACTCATATCAACTTGAAATGGATGAAAAGTATAATCACTACTTCATACTTGTTGGATTCGTAGTGTAACAATTTCAATATGAATTACGTGTATATTCTTCAATACCAAAATCATGGATTACGTCTAAAACCACCTACAGATGTATGTTTTGGATGATATCTCACGAAATAACACACATCAATCAAGGAACTCTGATTGGACACAAAAAATCAAATCATGGCAATCCATTAAAAACCTACGGCGTGTCGATTTGACTAAAGCTTATTAAATTTCCATTTTATATTTCTATTGCTGGAATGTGTGACAACCATTTTCCATGAATGGTACCAATATTTCGATCGTATTCATCTGATTTGAATTGATTTATAGGTATTTACGTGCAAAGTAATTCCGACTCCCTTTAAACTCAAGATGGTGATGATGCCATTCCAGATTCCCGTTTTCGTCCCCAACAATCTGATTAATATCCAAAAAATGATGCATCAGTGACTCTAGGGAGTTTTTGGTTTGATATTCTGCGAAGCCTTTCACCTGGGACTACAACCAATTACAGATTAATAATGGGTGAACGAAACACTTGAACTTAATTATACTGATTGGGCGAACGAAACAGGCTCTGTGAAACTTTTGAAGTACTGCTTCAGCCATTACACTTCAAAACTCTCACATAGTGTATTTCGTTCTACGAGGAAGCCTTTAACTTTGGACAATAATCAATTACATTTTAACATTTATGTTGTAGTTATTCATTGGGGTGAATCATATACGTGATATGGACGGATATGAGGTCTGTCTGTGAAAATAGGATGCACAAACATTGTGGTTGGAATCCTAACAGTATAGAATTATGTGATTAGTAAGCAAGATTGATTGTTGAGAGAAATCCAAGTCATATCAGCACCAATCGGATGACTTGTACAATTTAGCTCTTAATACAATGAATAGTCATGAGTTTTCTTATCATTCATTTCCAAACTGAGGTCGGTATACAATTCATGTTGAATCATCAT
>MU621422.1:0-18202 GCA_025399215.1 Globomyces pollinis-pini | reverse complement strand
AAAAAAAAAAAAAAAAAAATAGTTTAAACAATAATGGGAAAATCAGCATCACGAAGGAATAAAATAGGTAAAGTACTCATACACTAACTTGTTAGTCAATTTGACCCAAACTGATAAGAAAGGTCGCCCTGCAAAAGAATCTTTACTGGCTCAAGTCAGGCAATGTGTCGATAACTACTCCCATGTTTATGTCTTTCTTGTCCACAATATGAGAAATTCTTTCATGAAAGATGTTAGAACTCATTGGAATGATTCCCGTTTCTTCTTTGGCTCAAATAGAGTCATGGCTAAAGCTTTGGGTACTTCAATTGAAGACGAGTATGCTGAAAATTTACATCAAATATCAGAGGTTTGATTTCTATTGATTCATTGTATAGAAATTGTCCGGTAACGTTGGTATCTTTTTTACCAATGCCGATTATGAACAAGTGAACACGTAAGCCATATCTAACTACTTATACCAAGTTATTTTACTGAATACTCTGAAAAAGACTTTGCTAGAGGTGGTGGAATTGCTACACACGAAGTCGTACTTAAACAAGGACCTTTAATGCGTCACGGAATGAACATGCCAAATAATATGGAACCAATGCTGAGAAAGTTGGGCTTACCTACTGAACTCAAAACAGGAGTTTTATGTCTTCGTCAAGACTACACAGTGTGCAAAGAAAAGCAAACTCTAACCCCTGAACAAGCAAACATTTTGGTAAGCATTTCACACCTAATTTTTTAGAAACAATTCGGAATCCAAATGGCAGACTTTAAAATCGTATTATTATCACAATGGACTAAAGGAGGTGTCTTTAAATCATTTGAATAAATTTAATCTCATTAAGACAGCAGGCCTTACATTATTTGCTAAGGAGTTTGTTCTCACCTGCCTAATGAATGCATCATAATGCCCAGGATTGAAAATGTAGGTACATGATAGCCAAAAACAAACAGCAATTGCAGTCAGAATGTATTAAAGAGAAAACACAACTAAACCAGCATGGTGGTGTCAGTATCAGGTAGCAAGGGATTGAAAATGGTATCACTTGGAGCTAAACGTTGAGGAAATATCTCATACCAATAAGATGTTTATCGCTTTTGAAGACTGTCAAATCATGTGGGTCATTTGTTGAAATATAGCACGAAATATCACGTAGCAGATCCAACACAACTCCTTCCGATTGCGGTAAAGGGTGGATTGATGAGGACGGCTTGCTATGTAGTACAAGATACAAGTTAACTACGTTTGAGTGTGCTAGATAGAAATATCAGAAGGATGGGTATTACTATGTAAGTTTGTGTTTGTTGATTTGAGAGGGATCATAGAACTGATAGAGTGTAGCTTATTGGTTTTGGAAGATTTCATTAAGATATCAAATCCAAGAGAGGGATGTATGCAAAAGGAAGATCGTAACTATTAAATTTAGTGTTTGGAATTTCAAAAGAAAGTAATTATTTTAAGTTAAGACTAGTTAACAGCAATTCAGACTGGTAAATTCCTGAGTTGTAAGTTGTGGAAATGTAATCGAGTCAGGCACTTGAAGTGTGATGATATCACTATTCAAAGTCACTTTCAATATCATTTTCTATTATTTTGTATTCAGTGATATCTGTTTAATAGACTGTGTTTGGTGTTATTTCAACAACTTTTTCTCACTATAACTTAAACTAAACCGTGTTGAAATCAATCGCAACAATACGAATGATAAGTCACTTTTTAAAACTCTAACTTGATGCAGTAGCTGTATCATTATTATTATCTAAATCCTCAATACAACGTGATATAATGTTTATATACTAATTTTACGTTTCCTTGAGCTTCTTTAGTATTGTTGCGACCGTAGCCCAACAAAGAAAAATAAAATTGCGTTTGATATTCTATGAATAATACACCATTCTTCTTAGAGTTCTTATTCCTCAGTATTGTTCAAACAATAAATCTATGAAATTAACATTAAGCCAATTTCAAACTAAATTTCAAACTAATTGGATATATAGAAAAAATTAAAGTTCTTCATTTGATTATTCCATATGTTCCATTGTTCTAACGTGTAACGTCATTCCCCCAGAAGATGTCAATTTTTCTTATACTCATCAAAATATGCAACCAATATCGAAGTTTAGTTCAGTCACATTGGCTACATTGGTTTGCTATTGCTTCTTTATCGTTTTTGGTTGGTTATCGCTCATAACTATATGGATGGCACGTAAAAAAATGGCAAGAATCTTTCAAATTGAAATGGTGGTTTGTACGTTATGTCGAAACATTGCTTTAATATTGGCATCTCTTTTCATTGTCACACTGAATTCTCAAGAAGCTTGTTCCTATCAACGAAAAATTCAATACATTTTAAATTATGCTTCTGCGATTATCTATGATCGATATCAAGTCTACAAGGTGCATCAAATAACTGGAGGGGATAACTATAAACTTTACATTTTGCTATTTATCCTTTTGGTTCGTGCTGGAATCCTGATTTACAACATCTTTTATGTACAGGGAGTTCTAACTGGAATAAACTCAACTGGGGAAGGATCCTGTGTGACTTTGTTCCCACAACTGTCTATTGATTTGGAACATGCTATTAACGTCGTTCTCAAGTTTGCAATTGTATTTCGTATGATTTGGTATGTGCGAGAAAACTATGTACACGGAACTCAAGGTGGTAGTATAGCGGTTCTCTTCACAAAACTATTAAATTTTGAAGGATTCTTGTTTGCAATGTCGTTTCTTGCTGAAATTGGCTATTATGTCATTTATGCGCTTATTCCCAAGAGCTATTCCAGTTGTCTGCTGTCAGCTTACAACTCACTCCCATTTATATTCTTCTGGGCCAACTGCTTGGCAATATTGATTTGGAAAAAGAATAAAAACAGACCATCTTCAGACAAACAGAGGTAAGATCTGCTTTATTAAAATCATAGCAATAACAATTTTGTAAATTTTGTAGCAAAAGTTGGACATAACAAACCTGAGAAACCAGGAGCAACAACTAATGCTAAAAAAAGCCAAATTGGCAGTAATATTAATAGTTTGCGACCCATTCAGAAATAAATTGGTTAAATCTTGTACAAAGGACATAGTATGTGATAAATAAAAACCCGTTACAAACTCCAAATAATATCGCAACTAACCACAGTAATTAATCCAAAATCAATATCCTAACCCCAAAAGAATGAAGATGTTGGAATAAAAGTAAGATTTGAGGATTAAACGAATACCAGGAAACGAAATCCAATACAACCATTTTCTTGTTTCATAATTAGTGGTAGACAGAATACACATGGCAGAATTCACTTTAAATATGAACTCCAGCCTAAGACTCTGATTCAAATTGTTTCGTTATACTGAATTTGCAATACATTTTTATACTGCCTACGTCATCTAATGGATATTATCCCATATATTCTAATAAATTATTTTCACAGAATATGCAGTTTGTCGCCAGCTTCAGTTCTTTGACATTAACTACGTTGATTTTTTACTGTGTATTTATCTTCCTAGGTTGGCTCTCTCTCGGAACGATATGGATAGTTCGTACTAAAATGTCTAGAATCTTTCAAATCGAAATGGTTGCTTGTTCGTTGACTCGAAATATTGCGTTAATTTTAGCAACTATTTTTATCATTACGCTCAACTCTCAAGTAGCTTGTCTGTACCAACGAAAAATTCAATACATTTTAAATTATGTGTCGGCTATCATATATGATCGATATCAAGTTTACAAAGTAAATCAAATAACAGGCGGTGGAGGAGGATTGAAATTTCAACTCTTACAATTCTTACTTGTAGTACGATTAGGAATTCTTATCTACAATGTTTTTACTGTCCAAGGCGTGTTAAGTTCGGCAAATTCTGCTGGGGTAGGATCCTGTGTGACATTATTTCCACAGCTCTCTATTGATTTAGAACATGCTATCAATATCATCCTAAAGTTTGCAATT
Organism: Globomyces pollinis-pini; assembly: GCA_025399215.1. Classification (NCBI taxonomy): domain Eukaryota; kingdom Fungi; phylum Chytridiomycota; class Chytridiomycetes; order Rhizophydiales; family Globomycetaceae; genus Globomyces; species Globomyces pollinis-pini. The sequence continues at coordinate 14,266 of MU621422.1, read as the reverse complement.
GTATTTCGAATGATTTGGTATGTGCGAGAAAACTATGTACACGGAACTCAAGGTGGTAGTATAGCGGCTCTCTTCACAAAACTGTTGAATTTTGAAGGATTCTTGTTTGCAATGTCGTTTCTTGCTGAAATTGGCTATTATGTGGTGCTGGCATTAATACCCAAAAGCTATCTCAGCTGTTTATTAACAGTGTACAATTCACTCCCATTTATATTTTTTTGGGCCAATTGTTTAGCGTTGCTGATTTGGAAAAAGAATAAAAACAGACCATCGTCAGACAAACAAAGGTAAGATCTACTCGATTAAAATCATAGCAACAACAATTTCGTAAATTTTGTTGCAAATGTTGGACATACAAAGTCCTCAAAAGGGCTTGTGAATCCTACAACCAAAAAGTCAGCCAGCGTAAAGTCGCACCGAAAGTCAATGGACGTGCCAAGAGCGAACCCTCAGGAACCAAGCATTCCAGAATAAAATATTGTCAGATACCTATTTAGATTTTCTATTTCTTGTTCAATCCAAAAAAGAAGTGGCTTTGGCGATATATTTTAATTTTTTTTTTTTGCTAATCTCTTTACTTTATTGTATCCAGCCATCATCTCTTCTGTTACTTCATTAGAATGACTGAATTATAGGAATAGAAGATGATTGGGTATATACCCCAAGTCATGTTACTGGCTCAATCAGATCTCACATTGAGATTCAGTGTCAAGCTTGGGGAATAATATATTTACTAGCGCGAGGTAGACTTTGTCTGGTTTTCATCTGTTGGTATTGAAAACGCAACCCTCTGCGCGGACACTTCTCTAAATACCCCGCTTGTGGTTATGTTTACAAAAAACAATTGACTGAAACCAATGTTTTGTCGTTTTTCCCTTTTGAATGGCTTCAGAACGAATTTCTATCGAAAACTGACAAAACGTTAGTTACAGTCAGTTAGTTACTTAAAATACAAACTTAAAATAATATTTAATATCAAATCTTTTTAATCATTTCATCATACCATTGAATTACTCGTTCTATTGTGCGATGACGCTCCACGGCATTTGCAATCAAATTTACAACCGCTAAAAAATTATATCAATGTATGCATTTACATTCTTTCATTAAAGATTTCATTGAATTCATTTCACTTGGGATCTTGAACAAATCCAAATGGCGTGTGAAATTAATTGACTCTGCAAGTATTTAAGTCAATATAGTCATTACTAAATCGGCTACAAGCTTGTTCTCGCTCCAAAGGGTTTATGGATTGTTGGCACAAAACTGTCAGTCCAAGTGGTAACACAGATATAGCAAAATCTCTGAAAAATGGTAATTTAGTAACTGAATTCGAATCCGAGATATGCAAACTTTGTAAATTATAGAGATGACATAAACTTTGAACCTATTAAAATCGAATTAATCAAAATCGACAAACTTGTTTCAATCTAGTGAATTCTGTGGTATCGAACTCTAAAGATACTAACGATTTTAGTCGACTTAGAATTGGAATCGATGGGATGATCAGATCTATCCTTACAAAATCGAAATGTATCAAATGCGCTTGATGTGCTTCTGCTCGATTTAATGCAGCAACTCCATTGCCATATCTACATTCCAAAAGTTTAGTAAATATAAAACAAATGTAATGCAGTTTCATAAATATTTTCTGTACACTGGTAGCGTATTGTACTTACATATGTAATGTAGTTCCGTCCAACTCTACATATGCTGTTTTACCATTCATCATTTTGGAGCTGACTAAGTAATGGTTAGCCATTAATTCTTTGAACCATCTTTAATTCGCATGTCTTCATCAATTTCTGAGTTCTGAAATTCTTCTTTATTCTCTTCCATCCAAGACGTTTTTATCTGATTGATGAATTTCTCACTAGACATATTATGGTTTCGAGTTTTACCGTTCTTGGATATAACCAATCTTTTTTTCCTGTACCTTTCGTCGACTATTGTAAGCACAGTTTTGAAATCTACCTTTCTTCTTTCTTGGCCAATCGAATTGCACTTCTTTTCGTTTCATCCAATATTCCTATCGTAAAATAGTACATTATATACTTCGACCATCCAACAGCTTTAAAGTAGGAATTTTGGACACCAAAAATGTCTTGAAGAAGGAATTTTCGGATATTTTGTTCTGTTCCATTGATAATTCTATCAATAAAATACAATCAAATGTTTGTTTAGATATACCTGTTAAATTTTCCAATCCAAATATCTCCTCTATATCACATAATAATGCGATTTTATTATCATTCAATGATAATCTATATAATTTCTTCAAATGACCATTGCCATGAAATGACCAAATCTAAAAGGAAATCAGTTTAAATTTTTAGGAGGAAATCAGAAAGTGATTGTTACAGATGCATATCAGAAATCGATACCTTATTTTTCTTTAAATTTAATTCTCCCAATGCTTGACAACCAATTAAAGATGGAACCACTGTTATCAAATTATCCTCCAAATTCAAAACTCGTAAATTAAACAGATTTCCAAGATTTTCAATCACCTTGATTCGATTGGAATGTAAATCAAGTATATCCAATTTCACTAAACTTTCCAATCCTTGAATCTTGGATAATTTGTTCCTGCCTATTTATAAAACCTTGTTTCTATTCTCTTACCCAACATCAACACTCTTAATGATAGCAATCGATCTAATCCAGAAATCTCCTCAATTTGATTATTGTAAAAGTCTAAGAACACCAACAGCCTTAAATGATGCAAGTGATCGATTTTGACAATCAAGTTGTTTTGTAAATCTAACAATTTAATATGTTCACCATCTTCTAATTGTGGACATGTCTATAATTAATGATGAGATATAATACCTGTAAACTACGACGATTTAAATCTAATTTTTCTGGTGATGGATGTTCATTTATTGCTCGAATCTAGTCATTCATTAAAGACTTTCATTACCATAAATGGATCATTAGTTTTCTTGATTTCATCCATCTTGTAGATCTAGAATGAACTTTCAATTCGAATTCCTTACATGATGATGATTAGTTGTTTGTATTCCATTTGATTTTAATGGGAAATCAAAATCTTTAATTGATACTCTTTTGTATTCAGTAATAGTCTCATTGGAATTAATAGAACTTGTTGATAGCCAATCAGCACTATTTTGATTTGATATCCATGAAAGTTCTAAAATGTCAACTTGGCTATTCTTTACTTCCAATGGAATCTGAACTTGATAATCGCGATGCTCCAGAGCTAGGTCGACTTCTCTATTGGATAGTTAATCATTTGAGTATTACTGGTTTGGGACCCGACATATTCAATACTAACTCCGTTTGCTTTCTACATGTATCAAAAATTAAGTTGGTGGTTACATATTGGCACGTTGAGTAGATTTACTACTAATCGTACGAGCAGATTGTGGTCGATTAGAATCAATCAATTGTCTCGATTTTTGTATTCGCTTCAAGGCAGATGAATCAGTTGACGTGAATGAACTTTGCCGACTGGATAGATAACTTGAATTCATCTTCTTTTAATTCTCCTCGTGGCAGCACAGTTTCTATCAACAGTTAAAAAACACGAAATTGATTATTCACAACCCAAATTATTAATACCTTCAACAATTCAATATTCCATCAAACCACAAATATTTAATTATATTGACTGTAAGTTTATTTCAAATCAAGAAAATCAATGATATGATTGATTAACAAAAACACAATAGGATTCCAAACTAAAATGTATCTCATTGCGTCCAATAAATTTAAATAAAATACTTGAGTTGTATCCCAAGAATTGGTTTTGAAAGTATTTAAATCTACCTTTTCTTTACAATATGGACAAACATCCTTCTTTCCTACAATTGTCCAACCTCTGATTTATTAGACATTTGTTATATACAGTTACCTATGTAATTAGTTAAATATCTATAATACCTAATACAAACTTCATGATATGTATGATGACAATTCAATCTATGCAATGTTTCTTTGGACCCTAAACATATTCAGTCAATGATCTTGAACCTTTTGTAATCTCTCCACAAATAGCACACATATTCTCACGCAAGTGCTTTTTAGGGAATCCTGTTCTGGAGTAATAACCCATAGTTGTAGCCATTTTATCTTTTCATCAAAACATCTTGGGACATTTACCTGATAGTCTATCAACACAATCTCTTCCGAGCGTTCCAAAATAGAGTGCATAAAACATTAAAGATATTCCGTTCTATAAATGGTTAAATTGATTAAACAAACCATAAAAATATCCGCTTCTGTATCTGGAGAGAATCCAAATATCATTGGAATATGAAAGAATGCGAATAAAATGATAAAGTATGCCACTCCTATGATAAACTTCAAAAACTATTACCTCCAAGAAAATAAGAAACATCATACACCTAATAGAATAAATACTAAAAATGTGATATACTTTTTGAAACCAGTAATAGACTAATCGAGGTGTTGATGATTTCATTGGTGATTCTAATGCACGTTTACATATATATCCATTAACGATAGAAAAACAAGTCCAAATAAATATAAATCTATAATATGAATTGATTGAGATCCAAATACCTATAATAACCCGCATTTAATGACATTATCTGACAAATTTAATCATCAAAAATTCAATACCATTGGAACTAGCCATAAACCTGTCAACGTTGCCATATTATAAGACCGGATATGATACTTTTTCCATACAGTCATCGCAATCTGTGAAACTATCAAACCACCCAAGATAATCAATAACATTTCAGAATGTTGAGCTTCATGACCCTCGTGTTCTCGTAAATATGCTACTCTATCTTTCACCATTTGTATTTCATCCGGAGTCAATCTTCTACCCAAATATCGTTCTTCATCTTTAATGATATCTTCTGGATTTCTAATATGTGAATGATGAACATTTCCAGTCATATTGTGTCTCTGCAATAAATCGGCTGGAAGTTGCTGAGCACCTTCAGTAATGTTCTTAGCTATGGCCGATACCACCTGAATTGGTGTTGGATGAGCTGACATGAAAAGAGTAAAAAAAGTAAAAGCAAAAAGTTTAAGAATACAGATACGACACGATACGATAAGTTGTTTTAAACCAATTTATTGTACAGAGTGGTTGAAGTTTAAAACAGATATGGAAATCTATTATGTAAAAAAAATCAATTTTTCATGTTTGTTGACGGTTTGGCATACCACTCTGATTGGCATTGGTATTCATCATATCAGACTTCACGTTGGAAGTCATTGACTGGAAATTGGGGATTTGATTTAATCCCATCGCGTGATTCGGATTACCACTGCTTTGATTCATGTCATCGTTTACAAATGATGTTCCATACTGGTAATTTTGGTTTTGGATTTGACCAGAATATTGAGTACTAAATTGATCACTGTTGGGATTCAATTCCATTCCATTCTGTATTGAAAAAGATGGATTTGAATTATTGTTTAGGTTAGAGTAAGTCATAGAAGCATACTGATTGGATCCAAAACTATTTCTATCAGTATTCATGGAATGTATATTGTTTGGTGATGATGAATTGATTATCGTATTCGAATTCTGGATTTCCATGTTTGACAATCGATTTGCATGGATTGACATCTGAGGATTTATATTTGTATTATTGAAGCGATTTGGTTTCATAATCATAGGAAGTTGATTCCCATTAGAATTCCAATTTCGATTCGATGGATTAAATTGATGTAAATTGGTATTGATGTTGGCTGAACGGCTTTCATTTGTAAAGTAGTTCATGTTGGTATTAGAAAACATGTTACTAGCACTTATGGAACGATTATGGGTAAATTGTTGCCCTTGATATGAAGGAAGTGGTCGAAGTTGTCCACTCATGGAAGGAATAGGTTGACCAAAATACGAGGCAGAACTCAACGTGGGTGGTGTATTCGATCGAGCTAAGATAAGAGGTTTAGGAGTCGGTATCGAAGGCGGAGTTCGTGATCTTTCGAGCAACATTTGGTTCGCCTGACTAACAGTTGGATTTGACTGGTTAGAAAATTGGCTTGACTGACTAGAAATCGTATTTGAATGGCCAGATAGTTGGTTTACATGGCTAGAAATACTACCTGTCTGATTCAGCAATTCATTCAGTCTCCTACTATGAACAGACTTCAAATTTGACAAAGAATTCCGATGAATCAATGCTTGCTGTTGTGATGGTAAATTGGTAAAATTCCTATCAGTAGATCCATGCGTTTTTGGCAAATTAGCAACTAATGCTGACAACTGTGGCGATTGGGATTGCATTATAATCTGCTGATGTTGACTTGCTGATGGTAGTTGACCAGTCTCCGGCTGGGTTGATACAGGTAAAATGGGAGTTTCTTTCACTATCGAATTTGTTTTTTCACCAAATTGAACAAATACCCAATCAGAATTGTCTTTTGGTTGTTGGGAGTTCAACTTCCTAGCTGGGATTGGGCACAGAATTTGATCCTGATCATTTACAGAACTAAAAGAATTGGCTGTAACAACAGGTTCGGCATCTTTTGTACCATTTGGTACTTCCTTTGTCGTTTTGGTATCATTAGACACCGTGACAGTTTTAGAAGCCATATCTGGAGAGTAAGTAGCCAATAAAATATATACCTTCTTTCATTTTCTTTTTATCATTCCGCGATGCCTTCCTTTTATCCTTTTTTAGACAGTCATCCATCCATAAACAGTACTCTTCTAATAAATCACTCCAGCGCGGGAGTGTTTTAGCAAAACACAATGCCTGATACCCTTCAATCGGATATTTCAATTTGGGCCCGAAATTCAATTCAACCTGTGCCCCATTATAAAGTGATATGGCAGCATGGTATTTGCCTATTATTAGATACTCAACCTATACCTTGAAGAAGGTCAGTGAATGCAGTACCAAGAGGTTGACCATTCACATAATACTCAATCTTGCTATTGGGTAAAGTGACCAAAGGATTCGACTTGATCTGTACATAAGAATTCTCAATATCCTCTTCATCAAATAACCGGTACAAAAGCACAGGATCAATGACATCATAATCTTTCCCTTTACTTTTAGGCAACGAAATACAACATGTCAAAATATCGCCTTTCTCTGAAAAAAATATCAATAAACTTATGGTTACTGTATCCATGTTCATATCCCGCAACATTATGTCCTTTCGATTGATGAAAAAGCGACCCAGTATCTCGAAACGAATAACTGAATTGATCATATCCACATGGAGCCTGCAGATCACCACTGATTTGTGAAAACCCAATTCTAACATCAAAAGAAATACACACTCACCTAGCATGGCCTGTATCTGTCAACAATGAGACTTCAAAACACCAAGAATGCTCCCATATCCCATGTGTCGATTTGGCTAGACGATAACCCTAACACTCAGATACAATGTCAAACCTTTTCGTTGGATAGAACTAGGCAGTTAGGCGATAATTGCACTTGTGGGGCTGTATGTGTCGTTAATGAACTGATTTGGACTTCGAAATTGAGTGGATTGTCAACATCAGGATACAACCCTATTGATTAATTAGTTTGTGGGATTTTAACTAATAGCAGTTTGCGGATCAACAGTTTCTACCAATTTAAAAACTGGTTTCTTTTTTTTTGGTTGATCTTCATCTCCCAACATTTCATCAGACTTGATGATTTTCTTTTTAGGTTTTTTTGGTAACGGTTCTTCAACTTGATAATTAATTTGAGTAACTGGAGTAGATTCATGACCATCATCATCCATTTTTCGTCGTTTTCTTTGAACTTTATCTTCAAAATCCAATAAGATACCACTAACAGTTCATTGACCATGTGAAGAATACCTCTTGGTGATCATACTAGATGATGGTCGAGTTTTCTTGATTGGTGGAATCACTAGTTTCTTTAAAGCCCAATATCCACTGCCTATCCATAAATGTTACCAATTTGATAATCTTATACAAGTTGAAATCAAATATATCAATATCAAAAAGATAAAGAAAATAAAAAGTATTGAATATGAATCAAATAAAATACATACCAACATCATCACCCATCTTCACCGAACACATAAACATCCCAGCGCTCAAAAGAGATGTCACAATATGATTTTTCCAAACTCCACTCCTAAACAATCAACTATAGCAGCTATACTTGTGTCTAGACCAAATTTGATCCCAATGCTTTTCAACAAAAGGAACAATATCAGATTTGATACTGAAATAAGGAACATTATCGATAATTGTCGGTGGTTCTTTAGTATGTGATAGATTGAATAATGCAATGTACAAAACATCTGGTCTATACGGTTAATTAATGACCATCTATAGATATTCTATGTTTTAAAATGTATCTGCAAATGATTGGGAAGAATATACATACAATGATATCAAAGATCGTTTGATAGAATCCGTTCCATTTCCACAATTCAAACAAGTATAATGATAAAAATGATCACCCAATAAAGGTTTATAATCCCATAGTTTCAGTAAGGGTATACATTCTACGATTAGATGATTGAAATTACGTTGATGGAATAATTTGAAACATGATGTACATTGGAATTGTGGAAGAGTTGGTGATTGGATGGTGGATTGACAATAACAACTTATTGGATCTTTGGAGGATGGTGGGTTGGATGTAGATGGATCGGTTGATATTAGATGGTCTGAGGATGGAGGAGTGGTAATAGTTTGTGAATCTGGTAATTCCAAATCCTCATCTCCTTCCATATGTTGGTCCTGTGATTTATCTTGTGGTATTTCCTGTTCTGTATCCTGTATTATTTCCTGATCCTTTAGTTCTTCCATTTGTCCTTCCTTTTCCAAATCCATCTTAGATTTTTGTGAAAATAAAATGACAAAGTACTTGAACAAGACATATAAAGGATTTATTTATTCAAAGCATCACTCTACTGTTTCTAGTGAGTTCAAAGTGTATATCAATCCAATTAGATTCATTATAGAACAGTTTTTTTCTATATAGAATGAATGTCCAATTCATATCCATTTTGTTGCATTAAAATTATATTATTTCTTTAACCACTCAAGATCCTCCAGTTTCTTCTCTTTATTCTTTTCTTTCACACCCTTCATTTTATCACGTTTAACATTTGTTCCATTCAATTCCTCCAACCATTTCACAGTATGGAACCCAGGCAACCATTCTTTTACCTTCACAGCTCTCTCTTCTTTCACTAATGAACCATCGATTGCGTTCAGGATAGATTTTAGAGTGTTAGTTGGTAGATTCTTTTTTGTGTTCAATAGAATATTTTTGATATTGTATGTTAAATGGAAGCTTTGTGTTGCATTGGTGGTTTTAGCTAGTTGTAGTATTTTTCGATAAAAGTGCCTTGTATGCATTGAATTCAATTGAATTGTTTGAGTTTTTTTACCCATTTCATTACGCATTAATTACATTTCATTTTCGATAAGTCAAAACACCAAAGAAAAAACACAATTGATGAACCTTCACTTCATCTTAATGTTAGGAGTTACAAAAGGGCTGTTCAGTAGTAGCTGAAATCAAAAAGTGTCAATCAGTAATGCAAATCATTATAATCAAAAGTAAATATTAATTTCTACGTCGAGCACCAGGTTGATAATACACAGTATCAGTCGACAACACTTCGGATGGGATATGGCTTGGCACTTCATCACCATCCAAAGTCATTGCAGACACAAGCTGACTTTCTGGCACCATGTCTGCCGTTTCATCTGGAGGCATCATGGAGTGAGAGTTGTGGGTAGGTGTTCGCCGTAAGAGGATAGATGGCTGTCTACGAGTTTGTCGTGGTTGTGGTGGTAAATTAGGTGTGATTGGTGTTGTAAATCTATTGTTATTTGTGGATTGATGTGGTTGTACGACCACCACCGATGGATTGATTCTAGAATTATTTGAGGTAGTTTGTTGTGCCATTGGGTAACTTTGACTCTGTCGTGAAGATTGAGTGTATGGTGGTGATCTTTGACCATTTTCTCTATTCAACAATGAATTATTTGTTGAATGCAAAGCGGAAGGTGATAATGAATTCAAATGTATATGAGGAGATGGGTTAATATCCATAATTTCCTGTGGAATTTTATAACCTGATCGCCGACGTCGTATAAAGAAAATGACTAGAGCGATAATCAGCATCACAATCAACACAATTAAAAAGTAGACGATAATTGAAAGAGAATTAAAACTTGAAGAAGGTGTGTCCGAGGAAGATTGCGGCATATTGAACGAATCGAATCTATTTTGTTAGGATGGCGAATTACTGAAAGAATCTCGAATTAGGATCGCTCACATACTTTGGCAAAGCGAGTACTTCTTTAGGGACGACTCCTGCAAAGGAATTATTACTTAGAAACCTACAAGTGAGTTAAAAAAATATACAATTGAGTCAAAGATTTCAAGTTGCCAATTTCGGATGGTATCGGACCAGTTAGAGAATTGTTTTTAAGATCCCTAAACATCAATGCAAAATGAACATACAATATGGTCAATAGGGAGAGAGAACCAATCTGGGGAGGTATTATACCAGAGACTCTATTATTCTGTATTACAATAACTTCCAAAGCGTCCAAGCCCACGATATTATTAGGAATGACCCCAAATAGTGAGTTAGTAGAGAATCGACTAATGATAAGTAAGAATAAAAAACATTTGGGTTAGTCTAGAATTTCTACAATACAATCCTGCTTCTGGTAAACAACAATCATCAATGGAGAGAGTAGAATTAGCTGAACCTCTCATAGCAGGGTAAATTGAGTTAAAGAATAGACTACAGTCTGGAATTGTAGAGTTTGACATGATGAAAAAGTGAAGTTCTGTACATGTTTTAGGAATGTATCATGTACCCAATTGCTATGATAATTGTAGTGATTTAGTGATATAATATGCTTTAATCATGTAATTTGTTAACTTTATTACATTATGTTTTATGGATAATTCATTATTTTAGTATACATTGAATTGTTGATTTTGAGTAACTTTTTACGCAATAAATATTTGAAATGGTAATTATTAAGTTGAACAAGTATTTGAAATTCAATTGGAATATTTCTTTTTCACGTTAATGTTACCAATCGAAGCTATTGCCGTCATTGGAAAAGATGTATTGAATTTTAACTAATCAAAACAATTAGAATAATCCTCTATTTATAAAGAAATGTTTAAATCAATCCTTAAAATATGATTTTATTGGTAGAATTATAATCACTTACCTTATTAGCTCATACTACTTGTGATATCATTCTAGAAAGAGGTATCTTTGGAATCTATTAACCATAAAGGTATCTTTTTAATCTATTAATTCTCAAGTCGGTGAGAAAAAGAACGATCTTTACTTGGGTTTGTTGAGTGCTTTAGAAGATTTAGCTGTCTTTGGTTATATGTCAAATACTGGAATTAAAGTGATATCAATATCCTCACTAATATCCAGTTCGTGTTGATGTTGACGATGCAGGATGCTACCATTAAAGATCAAGATGTTAAAATTGTATATAAGTCTGATACTTATTCTTAGGTATTTAAACAATTACATGAAGCTTACTCTAAAGTATCTATATATCAGTTTTAAATATTAGGCTACATCTAATCCATTCATGGATTCTAATTGTAATTGGATTGATAATAAATCATTTGCAAGAGTAGTCAATAGTTTAGTTCAATAAACTACTTACCATGGAACTTTTATTAGTAACCTTATCAAATGTACTGTTTATTTCCAAGTCATATTACTCCATCTTGTCTATCAATCTTTTGTTTGTGGTGGATAGAAAGTGTTTGTTTTGTCCACCATAAAATAAATTTCTTAATTTTTGGATTAGATGAATTCATTAAAATTAACCGTATTTGAATTAGAGTACAGGGTTATTAATAAACTGATTAGAATGAACGACTTACATCTCTATACTTTACCACTGGTATTTGTTGATCCTCAATTATTTGTTGTCACTACCCACCCCAAATAAACCATTCATATATTAAAATGGTAATATTCTGTTACATTCCTTACAAACCTTTCAGTCTTATTTATTGAATATCTTGGTATCCTTACATAATCCTAACGCTAGAGATGATCAACTTATTCTTATTTATTGCTACTTCAGTGTTAGCAACGTCAATTCCAAACCCTAATGATTTGGAAAAAAGAACTTATTACTATAGACCTCCTCCTCCTCCTTCTTATGGGTACGGATACTCTGGATGTGTAGAATTACCATTGTGTCCGTACTTTGATCCTACTGCTTTAGATTATTCCAGATATGGCTCAAAGCCATTTGATTTCTGTGCTGCTGTGTCTGGCGGGAAATTCACTTCCGTCACCATCTCTGGTATTACTGAAAAAGATTCCAAATTGTTTTGGTCCAATTCGGATGCGAATGCACCTGCTAAACGTATTTACAAAACTGAAGGATCCGAATTCAGTGATTTCACAAAATCATTCAGTTGTTTGAGTACTGTTGATGTATGGTATTCCTTTGGATCCATTCGTGAAAGTGAATATAAAGAACCTGCATTTTATCGTACTAAAGATCAATTGGCCGCACTTTACAGTACTCTTTACAAAACTCTTGACCCAGCACCATTTGGTTTGGACTTTTATTGGGAACCTCGAGATGCAGAAAATCCAAGCAATTCCTTTGTCAAAAAACGTGTAGATGCTTTGTCCAAATTGATTGATACTGATAATCCAAACATTCGAATCTCATTATTGGGTGATAAAAGTGGAGGATTAACAACCATTGGTAAAAAGTATGTCACGGAATTGGCCAAACAAGGAGTTCAATATGGTAATTTATTTCCTATTAACAAGCAGACTTGAATATTTTGTTGAGAAACAGGGATGCTAGTAAACCAAGTGAAGCTATTAAAATATTGAACAAAGTCAAACAATTTGTTGCCAATTTGGATGATTCTAATCCAAACCAACAATTCATCATCACACCTACTATTGGATACGGATCCAGCTCGTCTGGTAGAGACTCAAACTTGTTTACTTTGGATGATGCTGATGATTTAGCTAAGCGATTACAGAATCGTATTGTGGATGATGCTGATATTACTTGTCTCGGTCTTTGGGCTCTCAACCGTGATTACACTTATGAGAGTGACTCTCGTGGTTGGACTAGTTGTAAATCTTCCGGTATCAGACAGAAAAAATACGAGTATTTGGACAACGTTGTAAAGACATGTACTACTACCACAACCAGGACCAGTAGCAGAACAACAACGACAACCAGAACTACTACTACCGTTCCTACAACTACAACCACTACTAGAACCACAACTGCTCCTACTACTACCACTACTACCACTACCACTACCAGAACTACCACTACTCCTACAACCACCACTACTACTACCACGACAACCACACCATCACAGTCAATAACTCCTTGCACTGATACACCATCAGTTACTATCACACCTTGTACTGAGACCACCACTACTACAACTCCAACTACTACAACCACTACCACTACTACTACAACAACTACCACTACTAACGATCCAACCACCACCACCACAATTACTACAGAGACTGTAGATCCTAAAACAACAACTCCATGTCCTACCACAACTACTACAACCACTAACGATCCAACAACCACCACTACCGATCCTACCACAACCACTGCCGATCCTACCACAACCACTGAAGACCCAACTACTACTACCGAAGACCCTACCACCACCACTGAAGATCCTACCACCACCACTGCCGATCCTACCACAACCACTGAAGATCCAACTACTACTACCGAAGACCCTACCACAACCACTGCCGATCCTACCACCACCACTGAAGATCCTACCACCACCACTGAAGATCCTACCACTACTACTGCCGATCCTACCACAACCACTGAAGACCCAACTACTACTACCGAAGATCCTACCACCACCACTGCCGATCCTACCACCACCACTGAAGATCCTACCACTACCACTGCCGATCCTACCACTACTACTGAAGACCCAACTACTACTACTAAAGAACCTACCACCACTACACCATGTCCAACCACTACCACTGCCGATCCTACCACAACCACTGAAGACCCAACTACTACTACCGAAGACCCTACCACCACTACTGCCGATCCTACCACTACTACCGAAGATCCTACCACTACCACTGCCGATCCTACCACCACCACTGAAGATCCTACCACTACCACTGCCGATCCTACCACCACCACTGAAGATCCTACTACCACAACTGAAGACCCTACCACTACCATTACTACAGAAACAGTGGATCCAAGAACTACCACTCCATGTCCAACCACTACTACCACCACCGAGGATCCTACCACTACTACGGAAGACCCAAC
>MU621421.1:0-18232 GCA_025399215.1 Globomyces pollinis-pini | reverse complement strand
AACAGCAAAATACCGATTAACCATGTCATTATCTGTTTTATATTAGCTAACAAATTTTTTACACTTGATAAAATGGATATCCGGTAAAACAAACCCGAAGAAATATATTTCGGTATTTCTATATAATCCTTCTTCCTATGTATTTATATAATAGAATGACTATTTAACCACCATAAGTTGTACACTAGCATCTAATCTACAATCATGCATTGACCTTAATTAGGTTCATTTTTCCAGGCGCAAGTAAACAGATAGTCAACCACAACAAGGTTTTAGTAGTCCCTTTCTTGGTAGGGTAGTATTATTCTGAGTTGTGATGATTTCCGTTGTTCGTTGGTGATATGAGATGGTTTTTTTAAGTGAACGGTATTTAACCCACTTCTATGGCAGAGATAGAACAATCATTCACAAGCTTTTACTTCGTTCTTTACCATTGTGTTTTGAAAAAGGTAGGTGGTTCTGTAACAAAAAAAAAGACACTTATACATTTTCTGGTAATTACTTGATCAACCTGATTCGTTGATCTGATTCCACTTACTTTATCGCCTTCTTATCCAAAGACAGAAGACTCGCGAGTAAGTATGCAAGATAGTCATGAAAGCGTTAACTCGAATACTCCAAAATTGATTATTTGCCAACAGCCTGTCAGAGCTAGGTGCAGTGGAAATGGAGCAACTGACTTTCGATCATTAGATCCTGTATACAGCCTTAAATTTAATATATAGACGCCAGTTCTTCAAGTGATTTCCAACATTAACCATTCGAAATCGTATACCACTTTGCAAAATATTAACATTAGTGACAATGATTGGTTCGTGGCTGCTTCTATCTGGTCAATTGATAAAAATAATAACCTTGATAAGGAGGTAGAGGGACTGATGTTTGGGAATACATTTGTTGGTTCGCGAAGTTTGGTAGATGAAACTGGAAAAGTTGGAACTTTCTTTGTATTTCCGAATCTTTACATCAAATACGAAGGAATTTATCGTATTGTATTTAGATTAATCAAACTTACCAGGTAGATATCAAACTACTAATACTAATTGTAGTTCTGATCGACAGAGTTTTTTACCTCAAACCGAGGTGATAGATGTGATACAAACTGAACCATTACAAGCGTTTCTACCGAAGAATTTCCCTGGGAAATCAAATCCCAGTATAATGATGCATGTATTTGCCCATCAAGCCCACGATTTGAGACCAAGAAACCTGTAACTAGAATAAAATTCTGTCCATATCATTTGAAATGCTCATCATTGGTCTCTCAAATATCCAGAATGTGGTTTTATACCAACTTATTCTTCTCTTTTTAGATGATACTGTTTAGATATTTTGACTAAATGCAAGAGTGTACCTGGGACTCATGATCTATAGCGGATCATTTTCAGATTGAGGAGTTTGGACTTCTATCTATCAAACTCAACCAGTACGTTGTCTAAATTTGTCGGAATCCACTCAATGGCTGGGATATTTATCTTTACCAAATCATGTAATTGGCATTGAAATATTTGGATGGAAGCTTCGAAGCTTACATGACATTAAAATACCACTTCTTTTTTGGAGAATCTCTTTTTGGCACAAATACCAGGACTTCAAAGTAAATAGTTTGGATTGTAGATACAATTGGATGGATATCTTTAAACCGATATATAAGTGATATAACATATTTTCTCTGTTCCAGTAGAATACTATTATGACAATAAGTGCTTATATTAAAATGCTTTAATGCTTGATTTCGCTGTTCCGAAACATTTCAGTGTAGGAAATCAGTCCAGTATCACCATCCCCATAATTAACAGTCACAATTTCTTTACTCTAAGTTCAGATAAAATATTTCATATCATACCCTATTGATGCTTTCAATACTCGCTGCATAAAATGCTGTTAACATTCCCAGATCTTTGTCCTTGTATAATGCCCAAACTGTTTCATCTACTGCTAAACTCTCATAACCAGTTCTGATTGTGTGATCGACCATTTTGTTTTCTGGTATATCCCATTGCTTTGGGCTAGGCTGTTCTTCTTCGTCATCAGAATCATCTTCTGGTGCTATATCTCTCACAGTATACATCTAAAATCAGTTATTGCTGAATACCATGGTGGAACTGTCATATCCGATTATTTCTGCTTGTAGCCAATCTTGATGACTGCCAATTGGAACCAGTGCTGCCAATATCATACCCGTTTTATATTTTTGGGAACCTTCTTCTTCTATAGTATCATTTAAAGACTTCCTTTTGACAGCCTTGCGAGACTTTGATAAGGGTTTCTTTGGTTTCTTTGACTCCATTACCATAAGGTGAGGATCTTGAATGATATCTAAGTCCGACAATTCATCATCATCATCTTTCAATTCAGACAACAGTTGAGAAATGTCACTTGCAGGGTCCGACCTGAAGGAACTGGATGGCTGTGAGGAAGATATCTGATGAGTAGCCTGATCAGGCGTGCCAGTTCTCATAGGTAAAGTTTCTGGATCAACAAGTTCAAGTGATGTGTTTGGAGATGATGAGTCCTGAGTACTTTCCATTTTTGAGTCTGTATCATTTTCATTTTCAATAAGCAACTGCAAATCCATTTTATGATTTGCAGTATTTACGGATGTCTTTACAGCCTTTGGTGTCGTATTCAAAGATGCGTCTACATGTGAGTCAGAGTCATATGTCGTTCTATTATTTGAATCTGCCATTTCAACATCAGCATCACCACTTTCAACTGTTAGGTTTGAAGGTCTTTCTGTTAAATCTCTTTCGTTGCTTTCACTCCAATTTGCACTGCCTGGTATTGAGCTTTGTACTTGATCATTAATGCTCGATTGGATATCTTCTTCTGAAATTGATTCTGTATCAAGTACCATCCCTGTAACTGATGTATCTGCCATTGATTCATTTATAGATTTTTGGATTTGTTCAGTAGTTGTACCATTTGTTATAGGTTCTGTTCTGGATTCGATCAAGTTTGCTACTTGTGCATTGGTGGTTTCAATATTCTGTGTAGTATTTACAACAGAAACACCTTTATTCTTGAAAGAGTTACTGCTTAGATTGTTATCACTTTTATCATTTTGAATGGCAAGAGCGGATTTTTTTGGTGTATGTTCACTCTGATTAATCGACTGCGACTTTCTCTCTTCTATAATTGGTGGAGGGTTTTGCATTTCTTCGTAGGTACGCTTCAAGTCTCTTGTGATATCATCCTTTATTTGTGAATCAAAAACAGAGCTGAGATTGGTTGACACTTCATTGAATACAGATGATGATGTTAGGATTGCAACTAGAGATCCTCTGTCTGTAGTATTGGCATTTTCAGCCAATTGTCTTAGTTTTTGTTGAAATTCAATTCCTTGATCAGAATTTGCAAAGCTGTCTAATAACCTTTTTCTAACAGAATCAAAGTAGCCTTTTTTCTTGAATTCTGCAACAAGCTCTTCTGGAGTAACTGAAGTCATACGTTCTACACAAATGGAATGTTTAAATGAGTTGGAAAGTGACAGTTTGTCCAATTTAGAAACAAAAAAAAAGTCGAGATAAATATCCTTTCAGTGATTCTAATGGTCATCATAAAATACCAGAAGACTATAGGTATCCAATTATAATTCCCGTTTTTATTCAATCTTTATTTGAAAAAATGATCATAAACTTCATTTGTGGTTTCATCAAATATTTGAACACAACCCAGCTTTTCAAGATCGTGGATATACTTGCTTTTATAAGTATCTACCTCAATTCCTTTCATGACTTGAAATCCTAAAAGGACACGACCAAAGTCTGCACCGTGATTGCGATCTATTTGGTCAAATGACTTGATTTTTACTTACAGTGTATTAAAGTAATATTGCAGTCCGCTGTTAGCAATTCAATAGACTTTGGCAAAGCGCTGGGAATTTCCGGTAATCGAAATCGCAGCAAGACTTCATCTTCTAACGCTACTGGATTCCTTCCCCCAGACATATATCGCACATGCATCGAAGCCATATCGTTCTTGGTAATATCAATTGCTTTAAATTCAGATGCTTTGTTTATTTTTTCCAGGACAGAAACAGCCTACATGTAAATATTATAAAAATACGTACACTATACTCAATGGTATTCAAAAACCCAAGAAATACATGAGCTGGAGCTTTAGTCGAATAACGGTATGCCACTTCAGTGATGGCGTTCTTTTCCAAATATTGAAGGAGTGTGTTGAGAGAACCGCACTTTTCGGGCATTTTCACACTGAACAGTGCTTCTCTACCTTCACCCATCGCTGCTCGTTCGGCTACAAACCTTAATCGATCGAAATTCATGTTAGCACCCGATGCTACTGCTACAAACACGCCATTCTTCATCGATGGGTTCTGGTTAAGATATTTCTTTAAACCTTGACATTAGGCAATATGGAACAAACCCGCTAGTCCTAATGCACCGGCTGGTTCAAACAGACATCTAGTCTCATCATAACCATCTTTTATCGCTGCACAGATTTCATCATTAGTCACCAAAATCATATCATCCACATACTTATTACAGATCCTAAAGCATTCTGATCCTACTAACTTTACGGATGTCCCGTCAGAGAATAATCCAGCATGGGGTATTTCCATTGCTTTTCCTGCTAACAATGACTGGTACATACCATCGGAATCTACAGTGTTTACTCCAATAATTTTCACTTCTGGTCTAACCCTTTTGACGTATCTATTTTTTAGCAAGTTAAATGTACGCTGCTATTCCAGCTAAGAGACCTCCACCTCCACAACATACAAAGATTGCTAATGATCAATAATAGCACTGTACCATCTAGTCTAGTTTGTCTAATTTGATTTAAAATTTCCATTCCAACTGTCCCTTGCCCGGCGATAACCAATGGATCTTATAAAATTACATTGATTGCAAATTACCATCAAATGGTGGAACAAAAACTAAATTCTCTTCCTTGATAATTCGTAAACATTCTTTCTTGGCTTCATCAAAACCTATGGTTGAGCAAGATTAAAAGTATTACTGTTGCCAAATAACACAACCTCCGCGCCTAGCCTTCGAACGTTTTCCACTTTAATCTCTGGTGCAAATATTGGCATTACAATTCTTGCCTTTATTCCAAGTTTTTGTGCAGCCAAAGCAACTCCTTGTGCGTGATTACCTTTTTATGAAATCCAACAAAAAAATACCAGCACTCGCACAGCAAACTCCTTTTGCTTTCTCCTCCTTTGTCAAGTGGAACATTTTATTAAACCCACCTCTACATTTGAAAGAAAATACTGGTTGTAGATCCTCTCTTTTGACATAAATGGTGTTTCCCAATCTACTAGATAACTATTGATCGTTACCATTGTCACCACACTTACCTTTCTCGCGTAAAATAAAGGAGTCTGTTCACAAACGTCATAGACTCTAGCATTTAAAATGAGTGGCAGATAGTCTCTTTCATTGGGGTCAAGCGTGAGCGATTTGGTATTTGTAGGTATCGATGGAGTTGGCCATTTCAATTTAACATCATTTTCACCAATTTCAATCAAATTATTGTTATACTGCATTCTGTAAAGTAAACTTGATGTGGTGAACAAATGACCTTTAATTATTTACTAACAATATAGTAGTTATTCCCAAATAAAGCATCAGGGATATTTCATTTGTGATAATTGCCTTGGGTTGAATTTAGATTCAATGGTAATACTTTTGATGATTATCTAGTCACAACACAAGTGTCTCTAAAAGCAATGGGCATTTGTGGCAACTTCTTGCATGACATCATACTGACCTCAACGTTAATATGAGAAATGTGCAAAGCGATCATGACCATGATGGGCTAATATTAAAACTTAGGGAACTAGAGTAAGTAAGTTGAAGGAAATTTAATAATCCTAAAAAAAGTGGAATTCATCTGTGATAAATTTGATAAATTGTTTAAACTACTTACGCGATTATGTGAGGAAATAATGACGATAGAGACGTGTCATTCGAATCTTTATTCAACTCTTTCAGTTTGATTGGATTGTAGAGGCTCAAAATAATATTTTTAAAACCTGATTAAGTTAAATGGGGGGTGTTGTTTGGTCAATTTCGTTCTTTTAGTAAATTCCACCACTTTGTGACACCATTTGATTCATGATTGAAAAAATGACATTAGGCTCAAGATGAATCACTGATCTTCCCGAAAGATTTGAGCCTGTAGAACCCATGACGTGAGCCTTCGTTTTCAAACCGAGTCTGTTTCGGACACAATAGTCTGGGATTTAAAATTGTTTCAAGGGCACGAGCCGATTTCAAAAATGAGGCGATATCGAAGAAGCCTCTTGTATCTTTCTAAATAGGGAAAGACAAGACCGTACTCAATTCCACTGCCTTTAATGGACCGCCTTGAATTGGAAACAAAATGAAGTAGATCATAGTATATTGCAGATAAAATAAAACAAAGAAACTAGTTGAAATAGAAGATGCCAATTTCAATTAACCTTGATTTTTTTGTCACTATCAGGTTGATCAGCATCTAGAGTTCGTTTGCCCAAAATAGGTGTTCCTACCGCTGGTTTATCTTGATAGCATGTTTGATGATAAAGCTAATAAAAGTTAAAATGCCTTGTATAAAACCTTTTCATTGATCTTCACGGTATTGCGTAACATCCAATCATCATGTTCAGCATCAAAATACTTTTCCAAACTTTCATGACATATATTACATTTATTGATTTGATCTCCAGCTGGGATGATAGATACCTCTTCTACTGGGGATTTCAAGTCATCCTTTGACGAAAAGAATACAGGTGCAACTACAAAAATTACTTGTCAACTGTTTACCATGTTGATCTACAACATCAATTGGTTCCTCAGTTAACCAATCTGCTTCAGATATGTACCAATCTCTCGATATGGTTTTCTTTGATTTTTCTTTCTGTCTTCTCTAAATAAAATTAGATCAGCTAGAAAAGTCATGGAATAAAATAAAGTGGATTGCACTTTTATTACGAATAGTTATTATATTACTTACCTTTTGACGAAAATGCCAATCAAGATGAGCTTCCAGGTGGGTTTTACCATCATTGATGGACTTGAATCGTAATGCACATTGTTTACATTGTAAATCAATTTCATCATACAATTTAATCCACAAGTTTACTCGAACTTCTTGGATGTCTTTAGTTGTTAGATTTATAATTGGTATATTGGAAACATTTTGTGCAGTCGTTCCGTCGTTAACAAGTGACGCAGGTATCGTCGTTGGCGAGTTAAAGGACTTTAAAAGATTTGCGTCTATATTAGATAGCCCCGATAAAAGACTAGACGAAATAAATGGGACAGATGGTACGCCAATAGATTTTACTGGCAGTGGAGGTATAACAGGTGCAGGATATTGCGAGGTTGGTGGATAGGATGGGAAAGCAGGAGTTGGAACTTGATAGTTTGCATAAGGTGGATACTGTGCGGGTTGATTTACCACGCGAGCCGGAGGTATGTTAACAGATTGATTAGCATTGCTAACAGCCAGAGTTCTAATTTGACCCGCAATTTGATTAATGACAGCATCTTCGAGCGCCGTAGTAGATACAATTGAATAAAGCTAAACCATTTAGAATATCATATATCATACATCTTCTAGAATCTTGATCTGTTGCAAAGTATCAGGGTCACTAGGATTCAAGATGAGACTAGCCTTCTTCTGTGCGATAACGGTTGAAAGTTGTTTCTGTACAACAAGTGCAGACTGAGATAAGATAAACGAGGATGGTGGTTGAGGAGTAGGTTGCTTGTAGGGAGGTCGATGTTGTACAGGTGGTGGAACAACCTATACAATTAACAAAATGCAAGTCTAGCATTGAATATTTTAAGAATGTTATAAAGTTTGGTATGTATATAACGTACCGTCTTCTGGCGATTATAACTCGCAGGAAATTGGTTCTGGACAATTTTAGTCACATGTCCGAATTACCTGGTTGACTCTTTGAGGTACCTGAGCAGGAGCAGGAGGTTTAGCAATCTCCTTTTCCACAGCTCCGATAACGTGGGAAGGAAATAAATACCCTCCAGGGTGTGTCCTCCAGGTGTGAATGAGTTTCTTCAAGCTTTCTTTTTCGTTTTGATCCACAACAGCGAAAGCGGCAGCAAAATTAGATACCTTTATTATAGAATTATTATTATGATTATCGAACCTGAATATATATTTATAAAATACAAAATCAATCAATACCAGATTTTTTTGAAACAATTGTCTATAACTTCTCCCAACCTTAAATCATAAAAAATAAATGGTATTACGTTCTTTAATATTGAATCCATCAAGTACAGAACAGGTAGTTTATGTTTAGGGTGTGCCTGAAACAAAAATTAACATGGATGCAAACGGAAGTATTCAAAATGTGATTGAATTAGGAATAAAGAATGTTATTCCAATTATTCAGGATGATGGATAGGATAGAGTATCGTGAAACTGAAACCCATTGATTTGTGAATTGGAAAGTGATAGATGTCAGATAGTATATCAATCTCCATATCCAGAAAAATATTGCAAGCAGATTGAATAATAACTTACATTTCTAATACGGTCCTCAACCGCTGCCACAACAATGTTTGCAAACTTTTCATTTTCATCAGCAATAATGGTGAGGTTGGTGATGATAGGTTTCGAATTGAAAGTCAAATCCTGGAGCGAACTGCGATACTGTCGTTGAAATGTATCCATACTAAAAATGTTAATATATATTAAAATGTTTTTTGTGGTAAATCTGTAGTGAATGTAAGTAAGAAACAATTGGTCGAAGCGTTGGAGTAGATGAATATGAAGATGACCCTAGTTCAATTGGTATTCTTACATGTTCTTGACCAAAAGGAAGCTTTATGTTTGAAGGAAGAAAATTTACGAAAATGAAATGACAAATCCTTGACTTTGTCACCACCCCCATCAATCCACAACAATATGAATTCATCTTTGAATGATTTTATTGAGGAAATTCATCAAGTTGAAAAGGTTTAACGCAAATGCTGATTGATAGAAACTAGTTGGGTTGCTAGATACTATTGCAGACTCAATGAACTGTCTGCAGTTGACGTTGCAAGACCAGACTGAAGGAGATGATCAATTACAAGATGAGGAGCAAGCAAAGGATATGTTTGATCAGAAACTCACTGAATTGGGTCAAGATTTGATTGTAATGGTCTAGCAATTAACAATAGGAAATACAAAACGATTTTAAAACTATATTGGAAAAGATTGAAAGTTTAGGGTTGTTACAGCATAAAAGTAGCAGTAGTTTCCCGTATGCCATTAGTAGCGCCAAAGATGAGAAGGAATTGGAAGTATTGACACATAGTATAGACTTCATTCAAAGTATTTTACAATCCCATTAATAAATCAACATTATGTATAAACCAGACGAAATGAGACGAGACCTTAAAGAGAAGTAGGCCGTAAGTTATGGTGGGATCATGAGCGGTAGAATAAATAACGAATCAAATAAGGAACGTTATTGATGATAGATGAGTTGTTGGTCCATGATGAATAGTAGTGCAAGTAAGAGACAACGGCAAGGCACCATCACCGCATATGGTATGTCTCAAGGCGTCCCATCACTGTAGGCTTCCAAAAAACAGGCTTTTTTCTAACGGGACTTTAGAATTGAATTGACTAGTTAGTTAAAATAAAGATAGTAAATGAGAATAAGTTTGTGACCAAAACAAGGTATTGATTGATTGTATAGTTTGTACGACATCATTTTCAGGGTTTGTTACAAACATTGATTGGCTTCTTTTTTTAGCAGCAAGCCATTTGTCATTTGTGGGTAATTGGGGCTCATCTTAATGCATGGATTTGTGATTGTGTTCAGGGGGTCACTTGTTTCGTCTGTTGTCGTGGATGAGCCTGATTAATGAATTTCATTTATATTCTTAACTCTTTACTCTACTCTTCATTAAACTTTGTCCTCTTTTTTTCTTTATTATGCAAAACGAGGATATCACTTGGGAGTCAAATAATCACAATCAATCAAAATTCTTAAGTCCTTTAAATGTACAGTTACCAAACGCTCCTATTTCACCTCTCTCGGGTAGTAAATTATCTACCAAAAATATCAATCAAGATGTAAACCCTCGATTTAATGATAATTCATTACAACGTCAAATGATGTCTCCTCATTTCAATTTATCGGCTATGTCTGAGTTTCAAACTCTAATGTCTCCACCAATAACACCCGCTGATGCTCTAAATTCTCATTTCTCTCCTATGCCTCAATCAGCTGCTTCTGTTGGGTCTCATTCATTCGATATGTTGGCTGAAAAGAATCTGAATATGGGCAATTTTGATATTAATCAACATGGTGGACTTAATATCTTGGATCCTAACGACTATGCAACTACAAACTACCAAGAACCAACTATAATATACCAGGAAAACGGAAATATTGATGGCGACCTACAGTTTCAAACCCAATTAACTAGTCCAATGTTTGATGGCCAATCCAGTCCAATGTTTGAACAGCAAAACAGCCCATTTGATCAACAATATAACTGGATGAATATGGAAAACAATTCAATGCCTTACCAATTGTCTCCAAACCATAATGATACAAGGTCGCCTATCATTCACTCTTCCCATCAATTCCCAGCAACTTATCCAAGCCGTCATAACCCATTGCAAAGACTAGTCGATGAAGAATTCAGACATTCTGGTTCCGAATCCTCGATGGGATCTAACTGGGCAACCAATCCATATATGGGCAATGACAATTGGAATGTCACACGGGTCCCAGAACCTGTCTTTGCATGTACATTCCCAGGATGCACCAAAACCTTTACCAAACAAACAAACTTAAAATCCCATTCCAGAATTCATCATACCGAGCGCAACTACAATTGCCAAGAATGTGGAACAAGCTTTAGACGTTCACATGATTTGAAACGACATCAACGTAGTTTACATTCTGACGTGAAACCATTTGGATGTGCTAGATGTGGAAAACGATTCTCCAGAATGGTAAGTTTATTCGATTGATTAATCTTTAGGATGCATTAAAGAGACATACCTCTAGAATAACGTCTGCTTGCTATGTATCCAATTTTAGTGATTACAACCATTCTGGTATTTAGCGTCACCGCGCCTTTACTACAATTCTGTCGTAATATCTTATACAAATAAACTTTCTTTTGATAAACTGATCTGGTTCTTATTTTATAGTTTGATGGAAGTTTTTATGTTGTTTGACATCACAAGTTTGCAAGTGTCAAGTGTGTCAGATTCCTCGTGCTTTTGAAGATGTCATCATCAAGAATGAACAGCCAATGAAAAGCCCATTAACAATTTCAGATAACATCAAAATATATTAAACTTTCTTTTTCGAAATTTCAGGTTGAGAATTGAATCGAGACCGTACCGATTTAATCATCAACGAATACCAATAGAAATTCAACGTTCCCAAAGCAATAGCAGCAACAGAATAGAAAGGATATACAAACCATGGTACAGCATCTCGACTACCGTATCCAACAACTAAAAAAAAGATCAACTATATAAAAGTTACTGATAAAGTATAGCATAGAATAAGTTCCCCAGATCAATCTACAGAAAAAGAAGGCTGCAAGTAAAAATAAGCCATTGATGAATTGTAATCTAGATCCAGACATATCCATTTTATCACAAAACCAATGAATATTTAGAAAGATGGTACTCGTTTCAAATAATAGGAAACAACCTCCAAAATAATGGTTGTAGGGTTGCTAATAATGAATACTTTTAAACTTACAAAACTTAAAAAGTATACAGAAAAACAAGCTATACCTAAGAAATGAGATACATTTACATCATACCGTGGAAAATGAAAGCTGGACCAGTGATATTAACGTAATATATGGACATGATTGTATCCCATAAAAAGTATCTACCATAAATACATTCAAAAAAATTACCCAGTAGCAATAGCAAATACTTTTTTGCATTGATCATTGGTTGCAAACAATGGATCCAAAATCAATTCTAAAAATCAATGCAGTGAATAGAATTACCAGGCATTTGAATGATTTTGAATCCATTCAAGACTCCGAAACAAGCAAATACCATTGATACTAGATGAATACACCAATCGACTTTCTTTTTAGGAGGTAATTTTTGATAATGAGGTGAAATGGAAGAGAGTAACCCACCAAAGAGAAAGATAGCATGAAAAGTAGCTGTAGCAAATAAGATCTAACTGATCAAATATTGTATGATTACAGTATCACCATACTCTGGTAGAACTTTTAAGAAACTGATTGGAGTTGAAGCATAAAATGAATTTGGAATGATTTGCATTTTTTTTAGTTTAACTTGGAATTGTGGGAAAATAATAAAAAATCAGTAATGAATTGTTTCAATGATTGTTTTAAGTTGGTAACCTAGTGGATCAAGTTTGTTAAAAAATTTGTGTTACTTTTTAGTGTGACGGGTGGTAAGTTGGACATGGATAAATTACAAAAATGGATAAACAATAAAGAAACCAATACATTAAATTTGTACTTTGTTTTTTTTATTAAAAATATAATTAAACGTTTTTGATTTAGAAAGTATTATTAAAATACTAAATGATTATTCAACTTTTTTATGAGTGTCCTTGTTTTGAAATCGTGACATAACTGATCGTATCATAATAGAATACCAATAGAAATTAAGTCCTCCAAGTGTTAATGCACAAAGTGCATATAATGGATAAATGAACCATGCTACTTGATCCCTTGCCATATATCCAATAACTAATGGTTACTGTAAAATTAGTTACTGATATATTCAATCATCGAATACGTTCCCCATATTAATCTAAAAAATAAAAAGGATGCCAATAGACACATTCCATTAATCCATTGTAGTGTAGATCCAGATCGTCCAGTTTTATCACAAAACCAATGAATATTTAAAAAGATGGTACTGACTTCGAATAGTAAAAATGTTTTTCCAAAAGAATGAGTGTAAGGTTGCTAGTATGTAAGATCAATATGACTGATTACAAATGTCAAGAAAAAGACAGTAAAACATGAAGCACCTATGACGTTATTCATTGGACTAAAAACCATGCAGAACCATAGCTACTCCACTTTCAGATACATAAGTAATGGAGATTAAAGTATCCCATAAGAAATAGCTGCTGATTAATCAACAAGAAGAATACCCAGTTGAAATAGCCAAAATTTGTTTTGTATAGTCTGTGACTCCAAAGAGAGGATCAGCAATCAACTCTAGTAATGAGAAGAGAGTAACGAACCAGGTATTGCTGTGAATTTCAAACCGTTATAAATGGCAAAACAAGAGAAGGTGAAGGATACGATGTGAATACACCAACCACCTTTCTTTTGAGAAGACAAGTTACGATAGTGAGATGAGAGGTAGTGGGAGAGTAAACCACCAGTTAGAAAGATAACATGAAAGAAACAAGCGGAATAAACAATCTTTGAATGAGAGGGGGATAAGATACCAAATCAGCGTAGCCAGGCAGGGCTTTTAGAGAATTTAGCGGATATGTGTCATAAATGGAACTTGGAAACAATTGAAAAGCCATGGGTAAAGATGGGCGAAGGGAGAAAAAATGACTAAGAAAAGGGCAAAATGGAACGGGAAATTTGGGAGTGGTAGTTAAGGAAAGGCGGTTCGGGAGATGCACCAAAAGAAGGGAGTGGGTTGTAAGGATTGGGACAAGACATTACTGAACACTTTATAGGGGTTTAAATTGGCTCTTGCGCGCCTGGTTGAATTGGATCATGATTGCAGTTTCAGTACACAAGTGGTGATATCCACGATACCATCTGGCTTTCCTTTCTTGCAAATTACATCCCAGCCATTCAATATACCATTCCCTACCCACTTTCCACCTAACTTCCCATACGTATCTCTCTTTCCTTTATCAATTCAATGGGGGTTTTACTTTGGCTTCAACTTACTTGTGGCTTGCGAGGCTTGTCAGTTTTCTTGTATTTAAACTAGACATGGAGAATTTGACATCCACTCATCTGTATCTATTTAACCCTGATCATTCCTAATCAACAATCATGTCAAAAGAATCTGAAAAAACTCCTCTCGCTGCCGAAAGTCAAGCTACTTTCGTGCTGTCTTCAAAGTCTGCTCCCGATGACAAAATATCCCTTTGGTCTCGCTTCTTTCTATCAAACTGGTATTCAATTCCATCTAATCATTCTTAGGTTTTTCATCTGGGTGTTCCCCATAATCAAAGTCGGTCGACAAAAAGATATTCATAAGTTAAAGCTCAAACTTCGTGAACAAGAAACTTCCAGGGTCAATGTTGACCTCTTGGAAGCCAATTGGAAAGCTGAATGTGCTGCCAATCCAAAGTAACACATTTCATCTAACCCCAGACAACCTTCCATGTTGACTGCTGTCAAAAAAACTTTTGGTCGTGAATACATGATGATTGCCGGGTACAAGTTAACTTGGACATTTTTCACTTGGGCGGGAGCTTGGTATTTATTGAAAATGATGTTGCAATTCTTATCTGTTAATGGCAGAGATCTTCCTGAAGAAGTCGGTCATTATTATGCAATCGCTCTGTTACTTGCTGGTCTCTTTTCCTCTATCGCCATTCATCAACAGTATGCCGAATGTAATCGTGTCGGTGTCAAAGTAAAGTCTGCTGTAATGGGTATCATTTATCGAAAATCCTTAAGACTATCACGAGTCAAAGGAGGTGCTGGTGCCGTTATCAATATCTTAACTGGTGATGTCGGTCGTATTAATGAAGCCGTTGTCAATTTCCACTTTTTGTGGTCTGCGTTTGTCGAAGTCGCCATCATTCTTGCTATATCCATCTATGAAATCCGTCTATCTGCATTACCTGCTGTTGGTTGGATTTTACTTTTACTTCCAATCCAAATGTATTTAGGTAAACGTACAGATTCTCTTGGTCGTCATCAAGCCAAAGAAACTACCGAAAGAGTTCACGTCATGTCCGAATTATTGACTGCCATCAAACTCATCAAATTCTATGCCTGGGAAATGCCATTTGCTTCAAAAATTACTGCTATTCGTGTTAACGAAATGAGTTACATTTATTCTGGGTTGATTAACAAAGTTATCAACTACACTGTCGTATTTGCCATTCCTGTGCTGGTTGCTCTTTCCTCATTATCAATGTATGTTGCTCTTGGAAACAAATTAACCGCTGCTGTCACTTTCTCTGTCCTTTCCGTGTTCAATACTCTGCGTTATCCTTTCTTTATGCTTCCTATGGCTGTAAAAGCAACCGTCGGTGCTATCGCTGCCATGGATCGTGTTGACGAATTTATGGCTCTGGAAGAAGTTATCGAATTGAAACCAAGTCCGCTTCCTGCTGGGTCTGATCTAGCTGTTGAATTGTACGACTGTGATTTCAAATGGGACGGTCAAGATTCGGACAAACCTACTATTTCTAACATCTCAATCAAAGTGAAGCGAGGATCAAAAGTTGCTATTGTTGGTCATGTCGGTTCTGGTAAATCATCCATTCTTGCTGCGTTATTGGGTCAAATTCGTCATGTTCGTGGTGATACTGTGAAGGTTTACGGATCAACTGCATACATGTCTCAAGAAGCTTGGTTATTAAATATGACCTTGCGTGAAAACGTTCTGTTTGGACAACCTATGGATAAGGCTCGATTTAATGAAGTTATCCGTGTGGCTGGATTGGAAAGAGATTTGACCTTATTAGTTGCTGGTGATCAAACCGAAATCGCCGAACGTGGTGCCAATCTTTCTGGTGGCCAACGTCAACGTGTATCATTGGCCCGATCCATTTATTATAATGCCGATATCGTTCTCTTGGACGACCCTCTTTCTGCCGTCGATCAACACGTAGGACGTCATATTTTCGAAGAATGCTTCCAAAAGCACTTGAAAGATAAGACCGTTATTATCGCCATCAATCAATTACAATATCTTAACCAAATGGATCACATTATCTTCGTTGAAGACGGAAAAATTGTTGGACAAGGTAGTTACGATGACTTGATGGAAAACAATTCCGAATTTTCTACTCTTGTACACACTCATGTTTCTGAGGATGTTAATTACGAAGTCCAAGATGAAGTCCCTGAAGAAAATGACTTCAAAAACTCTGAAATTCCTGCCATTAAAGTTGAAGATATGATTGAATTGAACAACCTGTCTGTGATGTCCCGTGGTCAACTCTCCGCTAAGAGTCCAAGAGCTATCAATGAAAACACTATTCGTTCCTTACTTGAATTGCAACATAACACTAGTATTTATGGTGCTGAAAAAGATCATGATATCGCTAAAATAATTGCTCGAAATGAACTCTCTCAACATTTACCTGAAAGCAAAGTGAAAGAGTTATTAGCTGCTAGTAAAGACGCTGAAGATGATGAAGCTGCCAAAAAGCGTGGTAAATTAGTGCAAGATGATGAATCTACCAAAACGGCTGGTTTTGGAGATTTTGTTGCCTATGCTCGATCTGGTTCTGGTAGTGTTGTTACATGTGTGATGGCTTTGTTTTTCTTAGTTGTCCATGCTGTCCGTATTGGAGGTGACTTTTGGCTTCGTCTCTGGGTTCCTAGAGTCGGAAACTTTAGTGATGCCACATATGTTGGAGTTTATGGTGCATTTACAGCTGTTTTCACCATTGGTGCTTTCTACCGTGGTTATATTTTCACTCGAGTAACCAGTCGAAAAGCTAATGAACTTCATGACAAATTATTCGATTCAGCCATCCATGCCCCAATGTCTTTCTATGATACCACCCCAATTGCTCGTATTCTTTCTTGTTTCTCCAAACATCAACTGCATGTTGACGATACCATGTTGGATGCCGGTTTACAAGCTCTTCAATATTTCCCATTAGGTTTCTATGCGTTTATGTTGTGTGTAGTCACTGTCCCTTGGAACTTTATCCCTTGTATTGTAATCATTTTCTTGGGTGTTGGTATTATCAAGATTAGTAACCCTGCCGATATGACTACTAAAAATCTTGAAGCCGTCACCAAACCGCCAATTTACTCTCACGTAACTGCAACTTTGGAAGGGTTGATGTCTATTCGTTCCTATCATGTTGAAGACCGTTTTGATTCGCTTAATCTTGCAAAACTTGATACTAATCATGAAGCACTATTCGCTATGCAAAATGGTAATATTATGCAAATTCTAACATTTTAGTTAAATCTTTTCAAGCATTATACCTTGATGTTTTATCATCTTTTGTTATTTACTTTACTGCTTTGTTGCTAATTTTCCAAAGAGACGTTCCTGCTATTGATTCTGTTGCTGGTCTTGCACTTTCCAATGCTCTTCAAATGTTAGTGTTTGTTCAATGGACTGTTCGTCAATGGGGAGATGTTGAGACACAAATGTCTTCTGTTGGTCAATTAGTTTATTATGGAAAGATTCAACCTGAAGCACCATTTGAAATTCCAGATAAAAAACCAGATCCATCCTGGCCACAACAAGGTTTAATCAAATTCACTGGAATTGAACTTAAATACCAAAAGTTTGGAGTCTCTGTTTTGAAGAACATCAACTTGACTATCTATCCACAAGAAAAGATCGGTATAGTCGGTCGAACAGGTTCAGGAAAATCTACTGTAAATTATTTTGTATACTTATATTCTAGTTGTTGATTTCATTGCTACGTATTGTCGAGCCATGTAATGGTACAATCACCATTGATGGATTGGACGTATCCGGAATTGGTCTTCATGATCTTCGTAATCAAGTTGCCATCATTCCTCAAGAACCTGTTATGTTTGTTGGTACCATTCGTAGTAACTTGGATCCTTTCAATAAGAGTACGGATGAAGAAATCTGGAAGGCTCTTGATGCAGTCTTCTTAGGTGAACAGTTAAGAAAAGCTCCAAAGAAGCTTGAAACAGCTGTTACCGAAAATGGTAAATCGGTATCTCAAGGGCAACGTCAATTGTTGTGTATTGCACGTGCCATTCTTTCCAAAGCTAAAGTGTTGGTACTGGATGAAGCCCACCGCTTCTTTGGACGCTCAAACTGATTTGATGATTCAAGAAGCTATAAAGACCAACTTTGCCGAAATGACTTTACTTACCATTGCCCATCGTCTTAATACCATTATTGAATCTGACCGTGTCCTTGTTATGGATGCTGGATGTTTGAAAGAATTCGATGAACCAATTCGCTTGTTGGAAAAGGAAGATGGTATATTTAGAAATTTGGTCGATCAAACTGGTGAAGGTGGTTCTCAAAAATTGAGAGAAATTGCCCAACAAGCTCACGATCAACGTGTCGCACGTGGATATTCATTCCCGCAAAACCATGAAACTAATGATAC
>MU621420.1:0-18423 GCA_025399215.1 Globomyces pollinis-pini | reverse complement strand
CTTCTTTATTCAACAATTACAGAAAATCAATATAGTATCACGACGTACAACACAAATGTTTTATTCGTTCTGTAGTAATTTAGTTCATCCACTCTCCGAAACACCAATATCAACCAATAGTATATTTCGGTATTATAATCCAATAATCAAATTATAACTATGTAATGGTTCAATAATGCTTATACACTCAGTGAATTCAGCTATTTAATCGAACTCAAGTACATATGTACTAATGTGTACAACTACAAGTACAAAACTGTAACATTATATCATATATTCATATAATTATCTAGTAATGATAGAGTCTAAACACGGGTTTCACGATATCGTTTAAAATACAAGAAAATATTTCCAAAAAGTGCTAGAAGTGACAATACAGTAGCTATAATGAAACTTTTCATGTAACAGTTTTGTCCCTTACAAACAGAAACACCTGATTCTTCATACACGGCTCCAAAAATTGTTGCAAACAGGTAACCACCAAATGCAGGCATAACAGTCATCCATCCCCTTTAATAAAGTTAAAAGTACAAATTTACCAATTTTTGGCGAAATTCTTCAATCCAAAATATTCTCCAACCAGAATTGGAACTGCGGACCAAATTGTACCATATGCACTGCCAATGATGACAGAAACAACATACAAAAGGTCGGCATTCTTGATATAAAGCATCATCCCACAGCCGATAACCATCAATAGTGCTCCAGTAATAGGCCAAAATGTTCTAGGCAATCCAATGGAAGAGGCACATACATCAGATAGGATTCCAATCAGAACCCTTGATGCAAATGAAAGTAATGACAATAACTGGACGTGACTCTTTTGCATCACTTGAACACTTGGATGGCTTGAATCCATATCCGTTGGTAACAGAGAAATCACTAGATATCAGAATGAAATTGTTACAAATAGCTCCAACATTATTGAGATACATTAGTCCAACACCAATAATTGCAAACATGTTGTATGCTAAAAGAAATGCATTGATTGATGGAAAACATGAAATATCATCTAATTCAATTCGTTCATCACATATTGAATATTCTAAATCATCTACAGGTGTGGAAATATATCCACGAGATGTGATTGAGCTCGTTTCGCCTTCTTCTCGCTCTTCAACATACTCTGATTCATGTTCAGTGGCGTGTAAAAAAGGTGTACTTTCTGTACTAACGTTATCTACTATAATTTCTATTTTAGTTTGAATGGGTTTTAATAGTAATGCTGATAATAGACTGATTATCAAACAAAATCCTCCCAAGAATGATAAGAATTGCTCTACTTGAAGGACTTGATTGACTATGAAAAATTGTGATCCAACGGTAGCAAAGAAAAATGCACTTAGACCGAAAAATCCCACAGATGTTCCCACTGCAATGGATCTGTATGAAGCAGGCCAATTTCTATAATTTGTAGCTAAAGAACAATGATAGTTTGCCGAACTGAAAGTTAAAGAAACGATGATCACCTTCCCAATCCAATGATGAAAAAATAAAGGGCCAGCACCAAATAGTGAGGACGAGGTAATAATCCACTAACAGTATGACTGACCAACTGATATCCAGTAAAAATACTTAATCCACCAACTAAGAAAAACAAGTATGCGAAATTTGGGAACCGATCTACCAAAGTTCCACTTATAGGTCCACCAATAAAAACACCAGCATTTCCACAACTATTACAATCAACAACTACTAAATGACAAACGAAGCGACAAAGGCAGTTTCTGATTGGGATAAGTGAAAGAGAGTAGATAATTGAGGACTATAATCAAACCATTATAAAAACGATACCCATAAAGAGAAAATGCATAAGCAGTTCCAGCAGTCAACATCGTAACAGACGCTAGAGTCTGACTGAGTGAGAGTTGAGCAATCGACATTTGAAATCCAAAAACAAAGAAAAAATGATGACAAATGAAGTTTGATCAACGAAATCAAGTTGGACAAAAAAATTCAGAAAAGCGGAGAGGACCATGCGAAAGAAGACTAGGAACCTAAAGAATCTGAAGGGTAATGCGATTTTCTATTTGGGAACTCAAAATGGACAACAGAAAATGTATGAGAATCAATCCACTGATTCAGATTCCGATACAGATGATGATGACGCATCCGGTTATGAAAGTGGGTCAAAAGAAGGGGATGGAATGTCGGATCAGAATGATTCATTAACAGATTCTTCGAGTTCTCACTCTGACTCCATTTCAAATTCATCAGTCAAACAGAGTCATTCAATTAAACGTTTATCTGGTAGTAGTATTATAACAGCTCCAGTACGTCCTTCCCCTCACGCATTTTTTGTTGCAACGGAAGCAACCCCAAATACCAAACTAATTAATGATATTCACTTGGATGATTCAGTTTCTATCTCTACGTCATCTATCTCTACCACTGATTTATCAGTGTCAGAAAACTTGTCATTTAGTAGTCAATCTACCAATTCACGATCGAGAAGTTCAAAGAGACCAAAAAATACAATTCAACCAACTAAAACCAGTCGAGCTCAACGAATTATCAAACCGAGATCCACAAATTCTTTGGTCTCCAGTTTCCCATTTGTATTAGCAAAAGATAGTGACTTTAATGAAGATAAACTATCTATGGGAAACTCTGAGATTGAAAAACCATCACGCAACAAAAATAAAAAGACAAATGTTGATAACAAAAAATTGGATAAAGAACGAAGGAAGAAAAAATCAACGAGTTTAGGATTTCATCCAACTTCCATTGAATATCCAAAACGTGATTTTCAATTGGCTTTGTTTGGTAACATTACGATTATCTAACATACTTAGAAAATATATGTGTATGTGATTACCTAGAATTCGTTGAATTAGAAGATTCCGATTTTTGGTTGACCTTGATACGAAAAAAATACCCCAACTTTCAATATGGACCTGTCCATTTAAAATTTCTGAATACCTTTGTTAAAAGGTATAATTTAACTACATTTCCGTTACATTACGGATTACAAAATATTACAAAAATCACAAAGAGGAAAACGAAACCATTGGAACATCATTATTTACCAAAAATATACCATGATTTTTTTATTGAATCGTTTTATGATCAATTTATAAAGTATTCAGACGATTGGAAGTATTATTCAGTTACAGAGATGGAACGGATGATGGCAAGAGGATGTTCAACAATACCATATATTAATGACCGATTGTTATTAAAATGGACTCTTGGATCTGGGATTGTATTGATTCGATGGTTGGATATGATACACAAGATATACCCGGGTTACGAATCCATGGTTACCCGTGAATTTCTTGAATTGGTGAAAGAGGGAGTTTATCGATATTTATTTACATGCACTTCATCATTGGAAATATTTATGGATACATGTATAAAGGTGATTGCCAACCAACCTGTAGAATTGTTTATACCCGAAATATTACATTCTCATTTTTCTAAATGGTTTACCATTTCTTGTTTTTCATTGAAGAATATGAATCAAAGTCATCTCTATATTCAAAATCCGTTGGAAATGAATTATAATTCCACACCTATACCATTATTTCTAGAAAATAATTATTTTTGTACATCGGATTCTTCAAGTAAGATTTTATATACTTATTTTACTAGTGATTGATCAACGAGCGATTTTGGATACATCAAGTGTCACTTTACATGATAGTTCCGTAACAA
Organism: Globomyces pollinis-pini; assembly: GCA_025399215.1. Lineage (NCBI taxonomy): Eukaryota > Fungi > Chytridiomycota > Chytridiomycetes > Rhizophydiales > Globomycetaceae > Globomyces > Globomyces pollinis-pini. The sequence continues at coordinate 14,766 of MU621420.1, read as the reverse complement.
CACATTCCATTGAAATGGACATGTTTGGAACGAATATACAACCTCCAGAGATTGATATTCATACTAATGATTTGATACCACAAGAACCCAATCTGATATTCCCATCGCTCTCTGATATCCCAATATATCCTGTATTTGGTAAATCAATAATCTGTTTACAATAGATGGTATGAATACATCGAAACCATCACAGTCCAATGAATTCCAGTTCAAGAAAAGTCAAATAGATGATGTTGAATTAATTTTGGAGGAAGTGGATGCCCATACCTTAGATTCGTTTTGGTAGTTGTGTGTATTTTTTGGAATGAGTAGTGTGACTAGTATTAAAGTGAGATAATAAATAGATAATGTATAACGTGATACGGGCATCGTTTTAAAGGGTACAGTTACTTGATAAGGAATTGAAGGCGTGACAACTCAGGGCTGATAATAGAAGCGGGGATTAAATTGAACGTATAGCATTGATGAATGATTTTGCCCTTTGAAAATGAGCTTGGTTAGAATCAACAAGTTCAGTGCTCATCATCAATCAACATCACAGATATTTTTGAATTTGGGGACAGGATAAATTGGGGGACGTGATCACATGATTCTTAAAGACTTCCACATGGTTTGATACCAACTTACAACGAGATAAAGATGCACAGAGTGAATGCATTCAAGTAGCAGTGAAGGATTTAAATAGTATTAAAAGGTAGTGAACTCATTGTTCAGTATGATTTAACGTGATTTTTCAAACAGACCAATTCAATAAATTATTTTGGAAATTACCAAATGAACAACAAACAAATAACAATCATTCAAATACCTTCCATTATCATTTCATCGTGATTTTATGAAATCGCAACCAATCTGTTGATGGTTTCATCCAGTCACATGTTTGTTGATAACAAATTTGATTTTTAAACGGAAAACTTGACCATTGAAATCATGTCATTTTTTAAATTATTTCTAAGTCAAACGCTAGCGTCGATCGCTATGTTGACGGCCGGATCTGCTTATACCTTTTCTTTATTTGGGTATCAAGAAGCTTGTTTAATCTTAGGCCTCAAATGTCTTATTTCCTTGATCTGACTCAATCAGAAACTGCTTTTATTGCTTCGTAACTTGACTATAGTATTGATCTTGTAGTTGTGGAAATGCTGGGGTTTTTATTGGTGGGCCGTTGTTTGGTTCCTTGGTGGATCGTTATCCAGATTTAACTTGGGCATTCTTTTTAATGGGTGGTTCTGGAATATTTACTGGTTATTATGTTACCAGTTTGACCTTTGATGGATCCCTTCCCAAACCTCATTATCTCATATTAGCTTTTTATTTCTTGTTGATTGGACTGGGAAGGTACTTTTTCACGTAGATTCATTATTTTTAGTGCTGCTACATACCATTGTTCCTTGGCAACCAACTATCGAAACTGGCCCGAGAAATATCGTTCAATCGCTGTTGGTTTCTCTGTTGGTTTCTTTGGTTTAAGTGCCTACTTTTTTGCAACTCTTGGTTCCATTTTCTTTATGACTGATAATGTGTTGAGAGTCAATGATTATTTGTTCTTTCTTGGAACTTTTGGATTTGTATTAAACTTGATTTTGTTTGTATTTTTGAAACCATATGATCAAGAAGAAGAATTTATTGATCCAGAATGTCAACGTTTATGCGATTCAATCCAGGAGCAAAGATATTTGCTTGATGATCCTCAATTGATGCCAATAATGTCTGTGGATTTGGATATTGAGGAACCTGAAACGCGACAACAATCAAAAGAAACAGCTTGTTTTCCTTCATGGAATTCCGTTTTGTTGGGTTACAATATGTTTGCTGTGATTGGAGTTGGATTGATGCATATCAATAATCTTGGTGCTGTTGGTAAGTTTTGATTCATCGCTAATGTTAGTTATTGCAATTCTACCACCAGAATTGACCGCCAAAGACTCTTTTGTTCAAGCAATTCAAAAAAGTCATGTACAGACATTTTCAATTCATTCTTTTGTATCTGGTGTTGTTTTAAGCCTTATATCTGATTTTGGGGCCACTTCTTTTGGAATAGTACGAACAGTTTGGCCAATTGTAGCTGCAGTATTGATGACTGCTGGTTGCATGTATACTTTGTATATACAACATATTGAACAATTGGATATTGTCACCATCTTGATTGGTTGGGGATTTGGTGCCATGTGGACTGCCATTCCAATTCTAGTTGGAGAATATTTTGGATTAAGGAATTTTGCTAAAAATTGGTAATACATTCTTTAATTTTAATACAAAGGGGTTGGATGACTGTGATACCTGCATTTGGTGGACAATTTTTCTCATCCCTCTTTGGACAGGTTTACGAATCTGCCGGAACATCGATTTGTAAAGGAGCTAAATGCTATTATGATACCTTTTTGATTTCTACAATTTTGTGTGGTATTGCTGTTTTTGGAAACATTCTACTGTATATTAAACGCGCTAGAGATATTCGCCAATAAATAATAAAGAATTCTTTTTAATATTAGAACATCGATTGATATTTATTGTTGTAATGAACTATAGTTTTGATTTTGGTTTTGAAAACCATTCGAGTTCAGCTTCCAATGGATCATTGTAACCTCTTTCCAACAAATCCAGTATCCAATTATCAACAAAATCATCTGCATCTGATTTCTTTATATTTTTTCCAACAGTTAATAAACCTTGATGCCAACGATAAATTGAAACTAATTCCAAAGTATTTCCATTAATGATCCATTCAATGATAGGATCATAATCTTTATCATAAGCTGATTCGGTAAATTGAGCACATTGTAATTTATTTGAATAACGAATGACTAGCAATGGTTTTGAAAACTTTGAACCTAATTGTTAATGTACTGTAAGAACCAATTGGATTTAAAGCAAAGGATGAATTTTCATGAATGGGATCTTGAATGAATGAATTGATTTGATGGCATTTGAAAATATCCAACAATTTCATGGAATTCATTGGAAAAGGGTAAACAATTCGTAACAGTTGCTATCAATACGATACAAACAGATACTCACAATACGATATAGATAGATACACACTAGGTACTCATAGCTACACATAAGGTACTCATTCAAACAGTTGTTACTAAGTTCATATTGTGTTGCTGCTAGTGTAACATCAGGAGGTTACTTTTTGTAATTTTCATTCGATGAGCTTTTGGATTTTTTAATGGACAAATTTAGTGAATTCGTGGATAAACATCAAGATGATTACGTAAAGAAATTAGCTGAAGTAGTCGCTATTCCAAGTGTCAGTGGAACTGTCGAACATCGTCCTGAAGGTTCTTTTAATAGTATCTAATCTTAAGTCGTTAGAATGGGTCAATGGTTGGAAAAGGAATTGACTCGTTTGGGTGCTACGTATTGATCTTGCCTTCAATTAACTCTTTAGGTACTTGAATTCTATCTTCTCATCTTAGGTATTCACTCTCTTTGTTAATGGTAGGGTGTCAATGAGAAATGTTGGAAAACAAACTTTGGAAGGTCAAGTTATTGACCTACCACCAGTGGTGTTAGCTCATTATGGATCTGACCCAAAAAAGAAAACAGTTTTAGTTTATGGTCATTATGATGTACAACCTGCATTACTATCTGATGGTTGGAATACGGACCCATTCACACTCGTTGAAGATGATCAAGGTCGTATGTTTGGTCGTGGTAGTACCGATGATAAAGGGCCAGTCATTTCTTGGTTATGGGTTATTGAAATCCATCAAAAACTTGGTATTGATTTACCAGTTAACTTGAAAATGTGCTTTGAAGGGTAAATTTTGTTTATAAAAACTGATAATATTAGAATGGAAGGTGAAAATTGACATTAATTAATTATTTAGAATCTGGTAGTGAGGGATTAGATGATTTAATCCGTGCTGAAGCCGATAAATATTTCAAGGATGTTGACTGTGTATGTATTTCCGATAATTATTGGCTTGGAACAACTAAACCTTGTTTGACCTACGGTCTACGTGGAGTTTCTTACTTTCACTTGGCTATCAATGGTCCTGGAAAGGATTTACATTCTGGTAGAATCTCATCAAACTTATGAATTAGGTTTATTTGGTGGTGTAGTTCATGAACCTATGACCGACCTGATTCATGTCCTTCAAAAATTGTCCACTCCGGATGGCAAAATTCTTGTCCCTGGATTGATGAATTCTGTTGCTCCAGTGACTGGTATGACTCTTTTATTAACACATAGACCCTGAATTGAAAATTTATGATACAATGGACTTTAACATGAAAGATGTTTACGATGCCATTGAGGCTACTGTGACTATTCATGATAACGAAAAGGACACTCTTATGGCTAGATGGAGATACCCATCTCTTTCTTTGCACGGTATTGAAGGGGCCTTTTATGCTTCCGGTGCGAAAACTGTTATCCCAGCTAAAGTAATTGGAAAATTCTCAATTAGAACTGTCCCAAATCAAGATCCAAAGGAAATTACTCAACTTGTCTATGATTATGTCAAATCTGAATTTGCCAAATTAGGTTCTAAAAACACCATGAGCATTACCTGTGATCATGAAGGTAAATGGTGGGTTGCAGATGTTACCAACTGGAACTTTACTGCTGCCACCAAAGCTATTGAAAAGGTTTTCAAAGTCAAACCAGATCTTACCAGAGAAGTAATTTCAATTTTTTCCAATAACAATTAGGGTGGTTCTATTCCTGTAACCATAACTTTCCAAGATGCTTTACAAAAAAGTGTTCTTTTATTACCAATGGGTCGTGTGGATGATGGAGCTCACTCCATTAATGAAAAATTGGATCGTAGTAATTATGTGGAAGGAATCAAGTTGTTGGCTACTTATCTACATGAAGTTGCTGCTATTGTCATCCCATAAAAAATAAATGTTTTTCTACACAACTCTTTGCCTAAACAACATGAGATACCCAAACGCATTTTATGGAAGTCAATGTAATGAGACAATAGCAATTGGTATTTAAACATTCTTATATTATTATCAAAAACCTTCAAATAGATTATTTGTGGACCGGGTAGGAATTTCTCCAGCACTTAGTTCAGTGTGATCTGGTAATATTGTAGATGCTCTTCGTAATTCCGTAGGTGCATTTGGATCCAATGAAATCGATCTTCTCCTAACATTAGTATGAACAATATGTGGAGGAGTGATTTTTCGTAAATTTAAATCATGAAAATCAATATCTTGAAACCATTCATGAGATTTGATCAAATTTCCATTTAACCTTTCCTTTGGATTGATTTCAAATAATCTCATGATTAAATCAAAGACATCATTTGAGAAATATAATTGAGGTTCAGGTGGCCAACGAATATTAGCATGAATGATTCTAGAAAAAGTTTTTGGTGGAGTTGATTCTTGAAAAGGTGAACAACCTGAACAAAGTTGAAAACAAATGACTCCAAAAGTCCACCAATCTACCATCATATTATAAGGTTTTCTTAAAATCACTTCTGGTGCTAAATAAGAAGGTGTTCCACAAAATGTTGTTGTATAACCTCCATTTAATTGTTTTGCAAATCCTAAATCTGCTATTTTAATATGTCCATGATTATCAAATAAAATATTTTCTGGTTTTAAATCTCGATAGACAATTCCCTTTTCATGTAAAAATTCTAATCCAAGTAATATTTCAGCAGCATAAAATTTGGAATGAACTTCAGATAAATGCTAATTATAAATAATAATCAAATATTTACTCCATGTAATTTGATATATCCAAATAAATCACCACCAGAAAGAAATTCTTGTACCATATATAAATGAATATCATCTTGAAAGGTTCCCAACAGTTGTACAATGAAATTCTCTCCTCTTGAAGATTGTAAAATTGATTTTTCATTCATGATATGTGCCGACTAATGTTGATTAATTATCATTTAAAATTACTTGTTTAGTTTGTCTCAATTGATCCTTTCTCATGACTTTAATGGCAAAGATTCGATGATCCATTTTCCGAACTGATTGATATACTTTTGCAAATCCACCTTTACCAATTAATTTAATCAATTTGAAATCATTTAACGATAATGTTTCTCCTGGTGCCAGATAATCTTGACTTCCTAATTCATATTTCGGCATTTCATATTTATCTTCAAGTTGTTGTTTTGTTTTCAACATTTCTAATTTAACATCCGATTGACGTCTAGATCTCACAGGTTCATTATGATCCTTTGATTTGTAATTGGAAGAATCAAGACTTTCTTCTACTGGACCAACACTTCCACTTCTAAAAGATTTAATGTTTTTGATGGATTTGGAAGATATGTCTGATTTTAAAGATGGTTGTGGTGTAACTGAAGAAATTGTTGACCCACGACGACTCTGTTGTTTAGGTACCTCAATATGAGGTAACGAACCCATAGAACTTCTTGGTTTTTGATTTGCATTACTACTTGACCTATTTAATAATGCTCCAAATGATTCAACAATTGTACTTCCTCTTCGACTCTTTTTTCCTCCTTCATTCGAGGGATTTTGGACATGAGACATTGTTGGTATGAACTTTAAAAATAATGTATGGAAGGGAACTGTTGTTTGATATGGTCAAGTATCCACGCTAATGCCAGGTACATCTTTTAGTTCCATGACTCATTATTGCAATGGACCCACATCTAACATTGAATTGATAGTTTTTTGTTTGATTTTGTTGATATTCTCGTAAGGTAGGTCGATCAATTGACAATGATTGAATTGGAAATTTGGAGAAACTAACATCCAATAGTAAGTATGAGTATCCAACAACCTATCAAGTGACGTTAATCTGAGTTCCATAGTCTTCTTGTCTGTTGTTTTTAGTGTAAGAATTTGATGAGAATTTCTTGCTTCATTTTGATCAACCTTTGAAATCAATGAATGGAGTTAAAAATCTACAAGACTGTCTGAACTCTACCTTGCAAGAAACTCAACAGATTTCACTAGCTGTTAATTTCAGAGATTGTCAGGATATAGTACGAGATGAATGTATTTTTGTAATTCAATTGCTAATCAAAAAGCTCTCTTATTTCGATTCTTGAAGAAAAACAAGTTTGATTTACAACAAACAGTATCTCATATCATGTATTTGATGAGTCTATAACGTTGTTTAGTGGTCATATTGACTGGAGAATAAATCATCATATCTATTCATTAGATATCAATACTATAGATCCAGATATTTTAAAACACTTGGAAAATGGTCTATTTAGGTTTTTTAAATTGGATTTGAATGGGAGACCTGTCATTTATGTTCAACCAAATCTCTATAATCCAAATGTAGAAAATGCAACTCAAATCATTCAAAAAACGGTAATTTGATTGTTGTTTATTCGTACCTTTAGGTTGTTTTTTGTCTTGAAATTTTAAGGAGATGGGTTTATGCATTACACAAGGACAAGGACTCTCATGATGAACTCACATCACAAGCTCTGGTTGTAGTAGATTTGAAAGATTTTGGCGTTTCTAACATGGTATTGTTTTTGATTCTCATATATCAGGATTATAGTTTAATACCTCTTATATATGAAATATTTCGAAATCAATACCCTCAGTTGATTGGTCAGGCAATTGTCTTGAATTACGGTTGGTTACATGCTGGTATTTGGGGAGTATTAAGGACGGCTATGTCTACAGAAGCAAAAGGCAAACTGCAATTTATTAGCACAGAAGACATGATCAATTTTATACCAATAGACAATATACCCACAAGTAAATTAATTTTTAGTTAAACTGTTAGTGTACGGCGGATTAGATACATTATATCCAATATCACCAGCAATTTGTCCCATTATTCAATCATATGGAGTACCATCTTCTAAACCCTCCTTACTTTCCGCTGAATTTAATAGAGCGAGTCCAATTTCATATTCAGATGATGGTTACCAATACGAAGGAGATGTATATTATAATGCAAAAGATCTACCTCCAAGAGTTCGATCAGCAGCAGATTTACAATCCATATTATATTCACAATCTGTCATGACTGGAACTGGCTTTACGAGAACGTTAAGTTCTACTTCTTTAAGCAAAATCGCCAAACGAACCAAATCCTTTTCAAACCTTTCCAATTTGAAAATGTCATATATTGGGAATGAAGTTGATTTAATAGAAACAGAAACAGTTGTACAAACATCTAAACAAGCAATCACTCAACCAAAGATTGAAACTATCACCTCAAAAGAAACCATCAGCAATGAAATAAAGAACCAGAAACCAAAATATGTTTCTGAAATACAAAAAAATACAAATTCTTTTTGGAAATGGATTCAAGAATGGATGGCATTATTAATATCGCGACGTTGTAGTAAACGAATCATGATTATACTTGCATTCGTGTATATCTATAGAAAGTTTATACAAACTGTTAAATGATAATTCTAAATAGATACAATAAGCATCCTAGTAATATTTTGTATATTGAAAAACTCGGATAACATAAAACTGCTCAAAAGTTGAGATATAAACCAAGTGTGAATAAATTGTATGATTTTATTCATTTTGTAACAAACGATAAACGATTTTTTGTTTCCACTCTTCACCTTTCTTTAATATCACTGATTGACGGAAAGCTGGTAAATTGATTGCATCAGGTGGTTGAGATGGTTCTAACCAATAAGTGATCTTTAAAAGACTTTACCAATACAAAATCCAGAATAATTGTTATATATTCCACAAGGATGTGATTTTTTTGAAGTTATGTTTTCTAACCAATTACCAGTATATAATTGAAATCCACATGCATCTGTTAAAACACGTAATTCAATTTTGGTATGAGGATCTTTGACCGATACACATCCACTTTGAGTTTGTAAATGTGAATCAACTAGATAAAAATGATCAAACCCTTTTTTAAAATGTTAGAAATTGTAATTGAATACCTGGATTGTTAATATTGATTGTGAAAAATCAAATACCACGAAATTGTTGAACTAAAGGTAACCGACTTCCAAATGTTGCTGGTTCGTTAAAGAACATTTCCGGATTAGTTGAGGTTGTCAAAACTTCACCAGTTGGAATTTGAGTAGAATTAACTTTTAAAGTACCAGTGACGTGATGGAATTGAATTTCATTATCTTCAACTGTAGGTGAAATACCTCCAGATAAATTAAAATAAGGATGAGATGTAATATTGATGACTGTTTCATCAACCTCGTTGCCAATTAATTTCGCAACAGCATCAATAGATAAATCACCATTTAGTAAAGTATATGTAATGGCCACTTCAATGGTTCCTTAATAGGGATTAGTAAGTTTAAATCTGGTACCTATATACATTTATTAGTTTTCACATTTAGTACCTGGATACCCTTGATCTAAGTGCTTTGATTGAGTAGTAAAAACAACAGCAGGTGGGTTTTGTGATAAGATTTTAGAATCCCAGTAATGTTTATCCAAACCAACAAGTCCTCCATGTAATGAATTAGGACCATTATTTATAGGTAAATTGTACGTTGTTCCATTTAATTCAAACTGACCATTTCCAATTCTGTAATAATCAAACATATGAAATGTTACCTATAGAATTGTTATTTATTGAAGTATGATACCGATTACAGGTACGACCTACAATGACACCAAACATAGGATGAGATTTTGTATAATCAAACACATCATCGAAACCTAAAAGAACATCAATATTGTTGATGGTGAACTTTGATAATGTTGCACCATAGTTTAAGATAGTAGCAGTAGTTGGACCATTAGATAAACAATATGCAGTGATTGGTTCTGATGCTTGATTATTATGTACGATTTGACTGACTCCAGTAGAGTTCTTTGGTGGTGTTAGTTGTACTGATGCTTTCATTTTCAAAGAATTTGTATCCAAAACAATGAAATTAAAAGCCCTTTGAGTTTAATTAAAATCTTGAAAATTAGGTAAGTTACCAAAGTAATGGGACCAAGTAAATCCAGTATCCAAACCATCATTGTATTGGATTTAGTACATCTATAAGGATCTTAGTGACAAAGTACAAAGTTCCCTTCAATTGAAAGCCTATTCAATGGTAAAATTGAAATTCCACCGTCATTTTTCCACTCCAAACAAATGCATTTAGTGGTTTTACATCATGGACTTTGGGGAAATCCTGACCATTTGCAGTCAGTTATCAATCATTTAAAGGATTGTCATTCAGATGCTCAATTGCTGTTTTTAAATATTCAATCATCAAGTGGTTCACTCACATATGATGGTATTGACGTTTGTGGACAACGAGTAGTGTCTGATATTCATCAGTTTCTAGTGGATATTCCTGCTGTCGATAGGATATCTTTTATCGGTTACTCTTTAGGTGGTTTGATTTTAAGGTATGTATTTTATAAAAGCTCATTACAGATATGCCATTGGTAAATTATATTCGGAAGGATTCTTCTCGAAAGTCAAACCTATACAATTCATTTCTTTGGCTACCCCTCATGTGGGTACTTTAAAACCTCCACATTTAGTTTCCACCAGAGTATTTAATTCTCTACAAGCTACTTTTTTGGTTCGAGTTGGTGATCAATTCACCTTAAACGATCGGTTTTTACATGAACGACCACTCTTGGATGTTTTATCTAGCCCAAAATATGATTTCTATAAAGGGTTGGAATTATTTCAACAACGTGTTTGCTTTGCCAATACTCAGTACGATCGTTCAGTCAGTTATACAACTGGCTCAATATCATATATAAATGATTATAGGTATATTTTATAGATAGTTTACATTCTAGGCGATATGAAGCTCAAGTCATTGACGAAAAATATCCTAGCATTGTTAAAGTCGATACTACCCGTGAAAAGGAACCGATACCCTGGAGTACTTCAGATTATGTTAAAGCTGTTTACTTGCCAATCTTATTGACGATTTGGTTACCTATTGGGACGTCTATTCTAAGTTATTTTGCTTTATCAGCAAGATACAAACAATCTCAACTTAAATTACAAAACGATTGGATAAAAAGTTATGATACGAATATCTCAATGTCTAAGGAAATAGAAAATGAAGATGTTGGAATGGAAGAAACGGATGGAGGGGAGGAAGTTATTCCAGAAGGCCGTCAAAGTATCAATCACAAGGATGAAAAATCCAATCTCCGAAAGCAAATTATATTCCAATTGAATCAATTGAATTGGATTAAAGTTAATGTGAAGATTAATGCTTTCAATTCTCATGCTGCTATAGTTGTACGTAGACCAAGTGTTAATGGAACTCACTCTGATGTTTTACAATACCTTGCTAAAGAGATTTTTATTTTATAGCTATAATAAAGATTTCCATCAAGTTATTCTTTGTTATTTTATATTTCAAAATTCTCTAATGGTATCCCATTCATTATGTTCATTTTGGAATAATTCTGGTAACGGCCAAATCTTCGGTGGTATTTGGATTAAACACATTCACTTGATTTGATCCTTTGGAACTTTTTACGCTCTTTGAGGATAGTTTATAAAAACTTGAATTTAATTGAAACTTCTTGAACATTTTGAGTGCATGACCTTCCAAATAAAAGAAAATGATGGGATTGATAGATAATGCAAAGATACCAGTTAATTGAGCAACAATATCCAAATATACCATTGATTGACTATCATAATGTCCATGCATTGTTGAAATCATTGCAGCCAAACTAGGAAACCAAGCTAAAGCGTGAAAAATGGTAATGGTTAATCCCCTTTTAATCAATTCGCGTTGAATTTCTTCAACGGAAGTTGCTCCACCACTAGAATTAGCTCTTTTGGTTATAATGTAATAAGTCAAGGAAAAAGTTATTAGCATACCAATAGGGACAGATAATAATCCTCCCATTGTAAGATACACAACAATCACATTCCAATAATTCTGTAAACATGTAAAACATATCATACAATAAGTCCCAGTTTGATGGATATGATATTTAGCACCATCCGTTACAATTGGAATCAATGAAAGTATCGGAATACCAGTCCATAAATTAGATAAAATCATCATTCTCATTTGAGTAGTCAATCTTGATTTCCTAAAAACAACTATCAGTAATGGATCCAAAATTAAACACAATAGTGACATTGTTGAGATAGACGCAGTGGTGATTGTTATATAACCATCAATCTGGCATCCAACAAATCCAGTAGAATAAGATCCATTCGTTGCGTGTATTAATCCAAATACTATGCTACTGATTGAACGTAGTGTATCAGCTGCCGCAGCACTGTATGGAAATAAATCAAAGACTCGTTGATGTGATATTAACAATTTTATCCACAAAATATTTAAAAGAAATGATATAAATGAACCAAATATTTGTATGTATAATATCTGGAATTGAAGAGCTTGAAATGCTGGAAAGTCGATAAGGTTAACCATGAAAGGCAAAAATATAATTTGGAATCAGAGTCTATTACGCGTCTCAAGAAAACCATGTCCTGTCACACTACATATAAATAAGCACTGTTTAAGTTCTAGTTGGTTCGAAGTATTCTATTTAACCAACACATCTCTACAAATATACAATCAAGTAATGAGTTTTCTATTTATTAGAACATTAATTTATCATCATATTATACCTATATAGTAAAGTTGTGTTAGGTTATTTTATATATTCATACATATTATTATTGTTACCCAGATATATTATGGAATACTCAGATATTCATTATGTTTATTCGTAAACTATCAGTTCATAATAGATTGTAAATTTTGAAAGAAAATTATATGTCCGGTGGGAGGACGGCAAATGATTCGGTCCTACCATGCTCATGTCACCGGTTCGATTCCCACTCGAACCTGACAGGAGTTGGTAGGTAGATGATGCTGGCACTATAATGGACTTCAAAAACTTTTTAAATTTCTCACTTATACTATGGTGTTCAGTCAAGACAGCCGTTTTGTTTCTTTGCATCTCAAAATGAAAGTATGAAGAAATTTGAAGTTTTACTTTTTATAATCTGTATAGGGGATGTAAAACGAATGGAAGAACTTATAAGCAAATCAAAATAACTTATTCAAAGATACTAAAGAATGTGAAGAGTTGTTTGATAGTTTGGATAGACAAGGAGTTGCTATCATGGAGCTTGAGCAAAAGTTGGAAGATATGACTGAACAACATACTGGATCATTGGAGAAAAATCAAACGATTGAAAAAGAGTTATCAGAGGCAAAGAAAGAATTGGAGTCAACACAAATACAAATTGAAAATTCACAACATGAAAGTAGTACTGGTGCAAGTGAACAGATGGTAGCTGATTTACAAGTCAAAATCAAAGAATTGGAGGTGGAAGTTGATGTTCTTGAGAAAGAAAACCAATCTTATATTACACAATTGACAGTGAACAAACAATTGGCATGCTTCAAGCTGAGCTTGATGAACTCAAGCCAAGATGATGGATATACAAGCAAGTGTTGGATAAGAGAGTAGTATTTTGTACTTTTACGGTGTCATCTGGAGACATTTTGATAACGAAAGAACAAAGTGGTTCAATAGTTACAAGACCTCAAAATAAAATTAATATATATATATATTTGTTTCTAATTTCTACTGGCTATGTAATTATTAAAATAAATTCTCTTTACTTCAATTTCAATTCTTACCTAGAGATATTTTTCCAAATGGATGAACTCAGAATCAGTGATCTGGCCTTGCGACACGAGACGGTATGGAAAGCAGTGACTTTGATTCGGGGATATCAGCAACATAGAAGCGTAGCTGTCGACGCATCTTCAATCAAAATGCCATATACAATGTTAGTTCAACAAATGCAAAAAGTAGATCAAAACTGCCAACCAAGGTATTTAGCTAACTTAGCTTTAGAGGATCAGCTATTCACCAGAACCAACGACCACAAAGCTATTTGTGTATTTGAAGATGAATTATTCTTTCGAGCATGCTCAATTTGCTTCGAATACTTAAAGGCACAGAACATCTCAGTATGCGAAGCTGGCTGCTCCTTCATATGCTGTGAAGATTGTATGATCCGCGCTTTGGAATATCAACCTCTTTGTCCGAGTTGTAGAGCTCCAGTTCCAAAAGCTCTCCACATTGCAAAAGGATGCAAAGCATTATCTGTTCTTCAACTTAAGACAATTGAAGTAGAGGAATTGCTAGAAAGACGAAAAATGGATTTGATACAAATGCGTCTATATCGTAGATGGTCTTAATAAACTATTTCTAAGACTATTATTCTCATCTATTCGCACATTTTAAGTTACTCAATAATAAAAACTTCCATCTACCAAAAGGTGTGTCTTAAACTCAGATCATTTATTTACGCTTAGGGGAAAACCATGCTTGTATCTGGATCTTCAAGTTGGCTGATCGCATACGCATGCTCGTACAATGTTTCATGAATGCAAGGTAATTGCGTTTCTAATTGTTCCACTCGATCATTTAAGACTTTAAAGTCATTGTGTTTGTCCTAAACATATTATGCATTGATATTTGTTACCTGAGTAATAAATTCATTCACTACACGTAACTCATTCGCTTCATATTCCAGTTTAAAAGCTTCCTTCAACCGCGCAATACACTGTGGATTGGATTCCACGAACAACCGAACGAAAGTTTTTGCAGACTGTATAATTAATAAATGGAATTACCATCTTGTTCTTTTTAATTTGTGCCAAGTCCATCATACTACTGTACCGCGCTTTCGTTTGTAACAATAGAGAGACTAAAAGATCATCGACAGTTGGATTAGTCATGAATGAAAAATCGACAACCTTTCCTAAAGATCTTTAATACGGCGTATGAACACTGACATTGTCTGTGTTGATCTATAGAGGTAATGATATGATTCAATTCATTAATTTCGTGCAGCTTATTATAGTCATTGATGTTTCT
>MU621419.1:1133-18524 GCA_025399215.1 Globomyces pollinis-pini | reverse complement strand
AATTGAAATTTTTGGAAGCTTACAAACGAACCACAAAAGTGAAGAAAGGATGTTTGATTATGTAGTTAATATCATAACAATTTTAATATAGTATCGTATAATTTACTACATTCGAATAGATTTACAAGAAAGAAAATAATTAAACAGCAATGATTTATTACTTCAATTTTAACATTAATGATTCTGCCCTGTCTCGCATTCTTTCCAGAGACCATTGAACCATAAAGATACAACTTCCCACAAACCGAACGGCTCCCAAAGCAGCTACTGACCATAGAAGGAAAGCCAAGTACGGATTGATTGCGATATCTTTTTCACTCTTTGGTGGTGCAGTTATTAGACCCAGAACGTATTCATTCGTAAAAATCAGGATCAACAGGGTATTACAAATAATCCAAAATAACACAATCTTGGTTCGGAACGTTTTGGTAGCATCTGTCCGCTTATCAGAAGCACTTCTCTTATTGTCACTTTTTGGTGGATTATGGTATTCATTAAGCATCTGTTGCTTTTTCGCTAACCACACATTATCCAAGTTCTCTGGCTCAACTGCTTCAAATTCATACATGACCTCCCCATCACTTCCAACTGTTTTCTTGACCGCCGCAATTGGTTCTGCGGTAGTAGCTCCCTTCGTTCCCCATGTAACATCGTGTAAATTGGAAAATGAATAAATCATGAACACATTCAGATATGTAGGTATAAGCAGCAAGTATTGGATCAAACAGGTAAATATGTGCCAGGGGTCTAGATGAATGATAGATGCCAAGAGGTAGATCAAATAAGTTGAGACAACCGATAAAACCATATCCCTATAAACTTGCTTCTCTAAAAATATGGCCAACCAGTTTCGCCTATCCACCAAAAATAGCTGAACAAGAGTATAGATGGTATAACCACTCATGAACAGCATCAATGACATAATCAGGGCAAAAAAGACACACATAGTTTTGTACAGCCAACGGGTTCCTCTTGGACGATTTCCCAATGCAGTGATAAACATTGTGAATAATAGAAATTTGTAAAGATTATCCAAAACAGAAAACACTTGATCACCATATGGTGCAAAAGGGTCTAATTGATCTTTACTGGTAAACTCTTCAAGTGACAAATTTTTTCGGACATTAAACAAAAACTAGTAATATTAGAAAAGCAATTGGGATACATAAAAAGACAGGTAGAAATTGGCAACACCGAACCAGGTGAATACTAAATTGATAGCATTGTACAGAAATTCAAATGTAAAGATCACTTTTTGAATGAAGCTATGAGGACTCCTATAGATTTGAGTGAAATGCATGAGAGCATGAACGGAACAAAAGAAAGATCCATTCAACCAACGACGACGTTGAGAAACCAGCTCATCCAAAGTATCAGGAACATCCGTTTCAGCATTGGCAGATTTCACATACTTAAGAATATATGCCTCATTCCTCTTTGTCACCAGTTCAAAACATAAAATACGATCTTCTGCCAAATACAAATTGGATGTAAAGATGTCAGCCAATGGGTTTTCACCTGCGAAATATTGTTCTAATGGTCTGCCTTGTAATGCAACATAACGATATGCAGAAAAAGCACCAGGTAAAACAGAAATATACCCGCAAATAGACTCTAACGGCTTATCCAGGATATTACTCATTTTATACTGAATCATTAAAATGGATAGATTACTTCAAAGTTTTGCCCAGCAACCATTGGATTCCAAAGATTTTTCCAACCAAATCCTAACTCTGCTTTGATTTCTCCACAAGCACCGCCTACCATTGGGTTACGTTGAAACGCTCGATAAAGATGATACAAGGATTTATCAGATGGTTTCGTTCCCACATCCAATAGCATGGTAACCTCTGGAATTACAGAATCACAAACAGCATTAAAGAACCATTTATGAGAGTTAATCTACACAATCAAATAATTTATCTATACCTTCTTTGCATTCTTTTCTTTAAGAATAAAAACAACTTGAGTAGGAACTTTTCGAACTTCAATCTTGGCATTTCGAATGGATATTTGAGTGGTGAATTCATAAAAATGAGCTGCTACAGGTACTTGATCGATTTGAGTTCGATGAAGGTTATCTTGATAGATACCCATAACATTTAAAACCGTCAACACTCGAGGATTGATTTTCTGTCGTCCATCCGATACTATAACCACCAAAAAGTTTTTCCAACCTTCTTGACCCCAACTAAATGGACAATGTTTTGAACTGGGTTGTTAGATTTTGATAAACTCACCATAAATATTCAATATTGATTTGAACGGATCGCATAGATTTCAGAAATAAAATATCATCTTCATTGTACATCGTCATGACTAATGCAACTTTGATTTGTCTTGATAGAGCACGTTGTCGTAACTGATACTTGAACTTGAAAGTATCGGCTTCATGTGGATAATCATGTTCATTTGCTCCATCTTTAATCAATAGATAAAAAATAATTAGATTACCTGGTGGTCGTTGTTCTTCAGTAACTGCAGTATAAGTTAAATGAGTAAATTCATCCTCGTTTCTATATGGACATCCTTCCAATACTTGATGAGCTACTGGAACATGTAATGTAAATCGACCTTGACGTGCATTAACAGTCTTCTTTCTTCGTATTGTTCTATTTAAAAATGAAATCAATTCAATCGTTTAATGATACTTTTGTAATGATGGGTCAATGGGTATGTATGATGAACCTTCTTCTACTTGACGAGGATTTAGTCTTTGATAATTCATTTCAATATGATGATTGTAAACTACAAGTTTTTTAAACAAAACTGAAAGTGATCGGCGAAGCACATTGAAAAATCCCAGGCGAAGTGGTCGATTCGTTACTTCAAACCTACACAGCTAGCGAGTTATTTTTGTTGGTAGATTGTATTTATGTAGATCTCTATTGTATGTAGCATGATATTGGATTTTTCAATATGAAGTAAAAACAACTCTTTATTTTTCAAATAGTCAAACATCAGATTCAGATTCTGTGATTTATACTACGGCTGGGCTATATATATATCTCATGAACTGAGAAATTCAATTGTAAGATTTACCAAAGTCTTTCAACTTACATTGCTTGGCACTCCTAAATCTGTTCCAAACGCAAATGCACCTTTGGAGTGTAAAGTTTGTGAGTTACTCATGAAGTTTTTGGTAATATCAACTCAAAAACTCATTAGTTGTGAGTTTAAAGATGGATGAGAAGTTGTAAATAGTCAGTGATTATATATCACCCAATCATCTTGACTCGTTAATACTAGAATTGATCTATCGCAGTGTCTATTTTTTGATGAGAGATGTTTTTGTTTTTGTTTGAAGGTTGTATTTAATATTCAAGATACTGATTCAAACAAGTGAAATATCCAAGGTTACAATAAGGATCAACATGGCGAATGCTTGGATTGTTTTGTATTTTTTCAACTGCTTTCAAGTGTTGAGAAAAAACATTACAATCGAACCATTCACCCAAATCCAATGTCAATCATAAAAAAAAGAAAAAAAACAAAGAAAATTCAATCTCAATTTATTTATAAAAATCAAGTAACAACTAATAAAATAAATCAAGTCATTAAACTTTAGATTGCATCGTTGATTTACCAGCATCCACCATTTTTTCACTCCACCATCCAACCATGTACACACAACTACCCAAGAATCGTACAAAACTGAGTCCAGCCACTGACCAGAACAAGAATGTCAAATATGGATTAGCTTCTCCAGCATGGTTAGGGAAGAGGATACTAAGAGTGTATCCATTTGTGAAAATTGCAATTAATCCCACATTACAAAAAATCCAAAATAGTACAATCTTGGTACGGAAAGTTTTGGTTGCATCTTCTCGTTTGTCGGAATCAGAACGTTTACCACTAGATTGTGGTGGATTGGAATATTCTTGATCCATACGTTGCTTGGTTTCAACCCAATGGTCATTGATATCACTTTCATCCACAGAGATATACTCAAAGACAGCTGTACCATCAGCTTGTACTGTCTTCTTCACAGCTGCCACTGGTTCTTCCTTTGTTGCTCCCTTGGTTCCCCAAGTCACCTAGGATAAATATAATTGTTTCTTACATCATGAAGATTACAGAACGAATAGATCATAAATACGTTTAGATAAGTAGGAAGGAGGAACAGATATTGGATTTGACTGGTAAATATATGCCAAGGATCAAGATGCATAACAGAAGCAGCCAAGTAGAGACCATAGGTGGAAAACACTGAAATAGCAACATCCCTGAAAATAGGATTTTTTCGTACATAATCAATAAAATTCTGTTGATTTCCTTTATCTGAATAATATTTGACAATAGATTGACGAATTGACCATCCACCCATAAACAACATCAAAGCCATAATGGTAGCAAAGAAAACCGACATTGATTTATATAACCATCGAGTTCCGCGAGGTCTGTTACCCAAAGCTGTCACAAACATGGAAAAGAGTAAAAACATGTAAATATAGTTCAAAGTTTCGAAAACTTGATCACCAAATGGGGCAAAAGGATCGTTTTTGTCATCGGCAATAAATTCATCATCTGACCGGGATTTACGTACATCGAAAAGAAACTAGTTGTTAGTAGAGTTTTAATATACATAAAAGGACAAGTAGAAGTTGGCAACACCGAACCAAGTGAATACTAAATTGATGGCATTGTAAAAAAATTCAATCGTGAATAACACTTTTTGATAAAATGAATGCGGACTTCTATAGATTTGTGTGAAATGCATGAGAGCATGAACGGAACAAAAGAAAGATCCGTTCAACCAACGACGACGTTGAGAAACCAATTCATCCAAAGTATCAGGGACATCAGTTTCAGCATTAGCAGTTTTGACATACTTCAGGACATAGGCTTCATCCTTTTTGGTCACCAATTCAAAACATAAAATACGATCTTCTGCCAAATACAAATTGGATGTAAAGATATCGGCCAATGGGTTTTCACCTGCAAAATATTGTTCCAACGGACGTCCAAGAAGGGCACGATAACGATATGCAGAGAAAGCACCAGGCAAAACAGAAATATAACCAAACACAGATTCCAAAGGTTTATCCAAAATGTTACTCATTTTATACTAGTTTGTTAATACAAAAAAAATACTTCAAAGTTTTGAGCAGCTACAATTGGGTTGAGTAAATTTTTCCAACCAAATCCTAATTCAGCCTTGATTTCACCACAAGCACCTCCAACTTTTTGGTCACGTTCGAAAGCACGATAGAGGTGGAAGAGTGAAGTATCGGATGGTTTTGTACCGACATCCAAAAGCATACAGACTTCAGGGTTAACCGAACCACAAACAGCATTAAAGAACCATTTATGAGAATTAATCTAGAATGAGTCAAATAGAGATACCTTTTTGGCATTTTTCTCTTTCAATACAAAAACACATTGAGTAGGTACAGCTCTTCGTTCCAATTGAGATTTATGCACAGACACTTGGGTAGTGAATTCATAAAAATGAGCTTCAACTGGTACACTATCGATATTTGTCTTGTGTACTTTATCAACATACAATCCCATAACTTCCAAGACAGTCAATACTCTTGGATTGATTTTTTGACGACCATCAGATACAATGACGACCAAAAAGTTTTTCCAACCATCAGGACCCCAACTAAATGGACATTGTCGCGAACTAGACAATAAGTAGAAATCCAATACCATAGGTAATCAATATTAATCTGAGCAGAACGCATTGATTTCAGAAACAGTTGATCATCTTCGTTATACATAGTCATCACTAATGCGACTTTAATCTCCCGACCCATTGCTTTTTGTCGAAGTTGATATTTATTCTTGAACGTATCAGTTTCATGAGGGTAGTCATGTTCGGAAGCACCTTCTAAGAAATACTTAGAAAGAAAATCAATTACCAGGAGGTCTAGGTTCCTGAGTGACAGCAGTGTAAGTGATTTGAGTGAATTCATGGCCATCTTTGTATTTACAGCCTTCGAGCACTTGAGCAGCGACAGGAATATGCAAGACAAAGTTACCCTGCTTTCCGACCTTTTGGGTTTGTTTTCTCGTTAAACGAGACCTTTTGATGAGATAGAATATCAGTACCTAAAATATATTAGACCATAAAGCAGTAAAATACCTAAGAATTAGATTAAGAATCCATACCTAGTTCCAATAGTATTTGAGTTAAATTGAGGTTGATAACTCATGGGTAAGAAATGAAATGTAGGCTTGAGTCTTTGAGTCTCTGACGGCAGTGCCTTTTTCGGAGTTTGCAGACGCACTCAATCACAGGCTGGTAACGTTGCCTTTTCAAAGATAAAGAGTCGATAGTAGTTGTTGGTAGTAACTGTAGGTAGTATGATTGTTGTTTGTACAGTGTTGGTATCATTGTGCGGTGTTTGGTTAATGGATTCTGAAGTAGTCAAACTCTTTTATCCATTAATTGTAGTCACTACTACTAATGGATAACTACAGTCAAGTACTCTTGTCAGTTTAATTTAAATCGAACTTGAAATGGCTCTAGTTCTCCCTTCAAGAACCAACAATACTTAAAGGACTTGATCTTCTTAATGATTACCATTGCTCAAACAACTCAATTCTATTTCATATTAAATAACAATTGCTGTATGAAATCACACCAATTGAGTATTTTAACCAACCCATTCATCTTGCAATCGCTTTTAGATGCTGAATTACAATCTTCAGTAGATTGATTATCAGTAGATTCTACAGATATTTGTTACAGCCAACTTTAAAGATTCCTGATATTCCCCCCACCTAGGTACACTTTGACAATTCCATTATGACTATGATTTATTCAAGATTAACCTCTGAATCAAAAGCTTTAATTGTTACGGAATGCATACATCACTTATTTGATCCTTTCAGTAACATTTGATATTTTTCCATTCACTCCTGAACCATCAAAAGGACTTTCAATCACAGACCATCGCGTTTATGATTTTCTTTTTATGAAAGACAAAAGTAACTAATTCCAAATCCAATATATCTTACCAAACGATTCTGAAATTCAAAGAGTCCCAGGGTGAATTCGAAACAGACAGCATGGTTACACCAAGCAATGGATTTATAAAGACAAGTTGGAAAATAATTCCTAAAAATGAATTCTATTTATGCAATTCTATGTGTAGCATTGTCAGTTTCGGCAAAGGGTCAAGAACCAGGTGGAATTCCTCCGGGAATGAATCCAGACTTGATGACCTTTATACCATTACCTTCCTTGTCTGTTTCTCAAATCACTCTACCAACTATTAAACCATCCGTGAATCCAACTAATGGGATTACTATCACTGTTCAACCACCAACAGTAACGAATCCAGTAACAACTGTCTCTAAAACTGCTCAACTCACAACTGCTGCTTCAACTGGTTCTGCAACTTCAACTCCAAATGCTGCAGTAGATGGTCAACAAGTAATGGTTTCCTATGGCCTTTTCGCCCTTGTCGCCTTCCTTTTTTAAATATATATCATTGATCCAATCCTTTCTGTTCTTTACAATTTTTTAGTTGACTTTTTTGGTGACACCAATCTTGCTTGCTTTTGATTCCATGGGAAGTAATTGAAATAC
Source organism: Globomyces pollinis-pini (assembly GCA_025399215.1). Classification (NCBI taxonomy): domain Eukaryota; kingdom Fungi; phylum Chytridiomycota; class Chytridiomycetes; order Rhizophydiales; family Globomycetaceae; genus Globomyces; species Globomyces pollinis-pini. The sequence continues at coordinate 10,981 of MU621419.1, read as the reverse complement.
AATTTCGACCTAGTACGCAAATCTAAATAGTATTAGCGATACTTGATATCTTGTTGAAAGGATCTTATTTGTCATTACTGTGGCAATGATAGTCCACCTGAAGTGTCTATAGCCATCGTACCAAGTACAAAATGAAACAACCAGGCACGATATTAAAAAATATTGAGGGGAACTATACCCATTAGGAATACGTTTCAATTGAATCACTCATTATAACAACTATTAAAAATCATGTTGTGTGTTGTATAAATAAATGACTTTATCATTGGATGAAACACAACAGGATATATATGAAGATTAGGGAATGGAATGAAATAGATAGTATGACAGGTACCATAGATTTAATTTGATTCTGTCAGGACCTATTTAGCAGTACCCAGACATGGGTTTGTGCCACCATCTTTCAATTCGTACGAAATCAAAAAAAAATTCAAATTTAAAATGAGAGATGACAGATATGAATCCAAATCAATAGCAAAGAGTTGAATGTGAATGGAAAACACGGTAAAGGGATTTTGATTCTGATGTCAAGTACCCTGTTCACAATGAAAGGAAAAATCAAAATCAAGTTCGGGAACCAAACCCATATTCGGGTACTGAGCATAAAGTCAACCAATAAATTGTAATTCAAATACAAAAAAATGAAAGATTGTGGAGTATCTTATGTATGGGTACCATTTCCATCATTATTCCATTTCAGTTATGGACTGATGCATTTATGTAGTTATATTGGAATGTTTGGATCCATATGGGTTATGTATGAATATTATCGAGGCCGTATCTTGAACAATTTACCGGGTTTGTTTATGTTTGTGATTGCCATGACAGATCTTGGTTCAGCAAGTAATTTCTTTGATTTGATTAATTTACTAGTTTACTATTGTTTACTGTCATTAGAACAATTTGTGAATAATTTAAATCAATGGGATGTTTATATTAATGTCATATTCGATTATATGGCCTTAACTTCTTGTCTATTGACGTTACCAATTGTATTCAATACCCTCAATATTATAAAATTCAATGGTTCAATTCGATGGTTACAGAAATACAAATATTGGGTTATTGCATTCATATTGATCTTACCTACATTCACTTACTTTTTACCTTGGTCCATCATCTTTAAAGAAAAGATCTTTTTCAAATACAATCGACCTCAATTACCAAAGTAAACCTCATCTAATTAACATCATTTGTAGAACTTGCGATACTATCTATTGTGTGATGGTATTTCGTCAAGTAGTAGGTACAGTCATAACATGTATGACAATCAATTTGATCTGTTATTTGATTATTTTTATTGCAATCAAGAAAAATGAAAAGGTGGATGATATTGATACGGAAGATCGTGAAAAGAAAACTGCTTTGGGGGTGATGAAGAAATTGGTGATGATTTATAGTATTGCTACCGTTTTGGATTGGACACCTTGGATTGCAAAATATGTCATGACTCAATATTTTAATGGTGTTTCCGAATATGAAGTATTAAGAGGTTGTATAAATGCTTCTCCAATTGAATTGTTGATTTTCTTTTCAAGAAGTTTGTTGACACCAATGCGAGGGTATATTCATGCGCTCGCGATTGTGTACGTGTATAGTACAGTGTCTGGGCAAAAATATACATGGTTACTGGTGGGTAGTTTGCAGGATCCAAATGCAGTCCCTGCTCGTCCTCATAATGGTAACACGGGCGATAGTGGGGATGTGGTTGTTAAATGGGACTTTACTTTTGATGGTCAAGAAGATGAAGTGTTGAAGAGCAAGGTTGATTTTGAATCTTCAACTTTAAATAATTCCACTACAAGATAATTATAATAAAATCATATAGAGTTTTTTTCACTACCATAATGCACATTTTAAAAGATCTGGAATAATAAGGAGAGTTGATTTATTTCTTGTAATTATAAAACCCTTCACCTGATTTACGACCCAATTTCCCTTCGGCAACTAATTCATTAACGGAAGGAGAAGGAGCACAGATAGGTTCACCCTTTAAGCCTTTACCGCTAGTGTACCAACCATCATTGATGAATTTCATGGTATCCAACCCAACATAATCAGCCAGTTCAAAAGGTCCCATTGGGTAACCAGCTCCAAGTTTCATAGCAATGTCCACATCTTCCTTGGACGCATCCCCACGTTCAACGAGACGGATAGCTTCTCCAATATATGGAACCAAGAGACGGTTGACGATAAATCCAGGAGTGTCTTTGCATTTGACAGGGACTTTTTTAATGTTTTTGGTGAAAGTTTCCAAAGCGGTACTAGGAAAATTAGAATATGAATACGTACAAAACTTCGTTAGTGGTTTCAGAGGTGTTTACAATTTCAACCAATTTCATTTGTGGAACAGGATTGAAGAAATGTAATCCTGCAAATTGTGAACGACGATTGGTAGAAACAGCAATATCACCGATTGGTAAACTTGATGTGTTTGAACAAAAGATTGTATGTTTTGGAGCATTTGCATCTAAAGATTTGAATAACTTTTGTTTAACAGCCAAGTTCTCAACAATAGCTGAATATTGTCAATTTCATTTATTTTATACCTAGTGGTAAATAAAAGCAAAGCTCATACCTATTGTTAATTAATTATCAATACCTTCGATAACCAGGTCAGTTTTTTTGACAGCATTATTTGGATCAGTAGACGTTTCAATGTTTTTGAATACAGATTGAATAAAAGAATTGGCACCTTTAAGATCAGTTAAGGTGATGGTAAATACCTGCCAGTTTAGAGAAAAATGACAATGATACCTAAAATTGTAAAAGAATATTCATAGAATTACCTTCAGGGTCATCAGGATATTTCTTTTTTGCGACTCTAGCCAAGGACTTTGTGATAATATTTTTACCATTCGAAATAGCAGCATCTGAAGTATCACACATTGTGACTTTATAACCACTATAAGATTAAATTGACCATCAAAGGATATACGATTGAGCAGCTACTTGAACGATACCTGAATTGAATTAGAACATAAGATCTTATACCGGAACCCATTAAACCAGCACCGATGATAGTGATATGGTTAATATTATGATTGTTAGTAGTGAAATGTCTTTTGATTGAGTTGATTCGAGTAGTAGCAAACATTGGTAAAGAATTCTATTCTAGGGTTGGTGGAGTTATTTTTATACTCACATGATTGGGAATGTGAAAACCATTTGTTTTAGATACTCACATACAAGAATAGTAGATTAGCATTGGTATAGTAGACTAGTATTGAAAACACACGTAACTGGTCAAAATTCTTGGGTTTTATTTGGTATCCTACTTGGAAACGCGCTTTCGACGATAAAAGTAAATCAAAACACCTCCTACTAACAATATCCCGAAAATAACTACTAAAATAGTCAAAAATCTTCCATTGTTTGGTACTGCATTGGATTCTAACCCTTCTAAAACAAGTGGTCCTTTACTAATCGTACCATTGCCTAAGATTCCGGTTACATACGATACTTCGAGATTAAATCTTGCTTTTTCTGTTACAACCCTTACAATTTGTCCTTCCACTTTTACCATACTGATATTAAACAACTGTAAAATTGACTGCTTGTTTAACTTATCAAATGATAGATGTGCATTCCCATTAAACAATCCACCAAATGTCCCCTTCCAAGTTTGTGCATACACAACATCATTCACTGGCCCAACACTTTCAAAACCAGTTCCTGCTGCTTTGGCAGAACCAACAGACACTGATCGTAGTAAAACGCGAGATGCAAATGCAGAATCCATCGCCTCTGTTATCTGCTTATCTGTTACAGACCCATTCCCCCATTGATCCAATGGAACGTACCATTCCTTTTTTTTATATTCTGGATCAAGCACTTGAATTTGTATATCAACCTTTTCCAATTCAATTGTTCCATACAAGAATTGAAATTTTGAATCCAATATAAAGGCTTTATCTGCTGGAATAGAAATAGAGGAGTTGATATACTTTCTTTCCATAATATCCAATTCATCTTTAGGTGAACCACTGAAATCACCTTCCGCTTTTCCAATCGAAGGCCAATATTTCTCACCATCTTCAACTTTTAATGGGAATACCTTTCTTGCACCTGAGATAACATTACTCAAGACACAAGAGATCAAGGATACTAATACAATCAATACACCATTCATTTTTCTTTTCGGTAATAGAAAAAGTAAATTATTCTTGGCTTTTATATCATAAAATTTAATACAGGTATGGCTTTGAAAAGCATGGTGTGTCTGAACAGTCTGTCATGGACACACAACAACTTAAAGACAATTTAATAGTTTACTGAGAAATGACTCATAGTTGCGGTAAGTATGTTTAAAGCTAGATCAGAGTCCTTTCTGATAAAATTCACGTCCATCTCAAGACAGACTATTATAAATGGATGACTTCACCACTGTTGACATTACCAATATAAACTAGATCTATACCATCAGCACCATTTTATATTGCAAGTATGAAGTACTAAATGGTTTGTTTAGAAAGCAGCATGTGACTGGCCAAAAATTTACTTACCTAAAAGGTGTACCAAAAACACAACAATGTGATCTTCTAAATCAAATCACTTTCATTTGATAGAATGTACTTGTACATTCGAAATTGACTGTAACAAGGTAAATTGGATTGTCAGTTGGTACAAACAAGAAAGTTGTGGGATTCTAATACCATTATTGCCAAATATGTAGACTCAAAAAGAATATCTTCTTTTGATCAATGGTATTTAAAGCATGTATGTGAACTGACCTGTGTGTTGTACTAATTGTCAAAACACAACACACTTTCAACCTTTGAAATATCAATTGAAAGTTAAAGAGTTTCAATACTTTAAAAAAGCAGTGTTCTAACGTTCCAATCTAAATATAAACATACTCAGTGGAATCTAATAATTTTTAGATTAAAGTTTTTTAGAAACAGGTGATGTATCAATATTGGCTACACATGTTTCGATCGGAACAGACACGTGCCATCTGGATATAATTACGTTCTAAGATCAAGAGTCAATGCTTATAACGTCGATAATTGTCTAATACTAATGTACGAGTTATTAAGGCTTGGATTTAAATGGTTTGACTTACAACTTCGAAAAGTGTAGAAAGAATCAAGAGACATGATTCTTTAGCTTGACAATAGATATTGATGAAAGGTAATCGAAAAGGAAGAAGAAAAGAAGATCAAGAATAGAAGTTTTGAAGATCCAGAAGGATTAGGAAAGATACAGCAAAAAATAATTCTTTTGGATTCGGTAAACTTTATGATAACGATTGAACTATTCAACCCTAGTGGGCTTATTCCACCCTACTAGAAAAACAATTCAAAATTATTCGGCCCTACTTTACAACCCTACCTGTTATTTCCGTCATTTGAAGTCCTGGACTCATTCTTTCAACACATAAAACTATGCTATCTTCTGTTGATAAACAAAGCTAGTTATGACGCGAATAATTAGATGCGAGAGTTACAAACCCAGGTTAAGGTCAACAAATTCAATTAAAGCTATGCTTTACTTGATGACTATGAACGAAAAAGAATCTCGTATTTTCCAACTATGATGGGAAAGATTCAAAGCAAGCTTCAGGAATAATAATTGATTTTAACTCAGACTGCTTAGAAGGAACGAACGATACATACAAAGAGCATTAAGCAAACAAACAGTTTATCATTCCCAAAACCAATTTGGAGCCAATTACAATTTACAAATTCATTTTTATTGAGATACTTTTGCAATTATACTGTTTTCCAATATTTTAACTATTTCAGTATGTCCGTTTTCAACTGGCATTCGGATCGCTAAATTGTAAAGAGCAAAAGTATCAACTCTTGAATCCTTCAACAAAAGTTGAAGTGTCTCAGAATGGCCATTTCTAGAAGCCAACCAAATCGCTAAATTGCTCCAAGCCGAAGGATCAACTCTTGAATCTGCCAATAAAATTTTCACTGTCTCAGTATGGCCATGTCTAGAAGCTTCCCGAATAGCTAAATTGTAATCAGTAGACGGATCAACTCTTGACTCTTGTAATAAAAGTTTCACTATTTCTGTATGGCCGTTTCTAGAAGCTTCCTGGATCACTAAATTGTTATCAGCAGATGGATCAACTCTTGAATCTACCAATAAAAGTTTCACTGTCTCGGTATGGCCATTTCTAGAAGCTTTGCGGATCACTAAATTATTAGCAGCAGACGGATCCACTCTTGAATCTTCTAAAAAAAGTTTCACTATCTCAGCATGGCCGTTTCTAGAAGCTTCCTGGATCGATAAATTGTTATCAGCAGAAGGATTAACTCTTGCATCTTTCAACAAAAGTTTGACTACTTCAACATGTCCATTTCTACAAGCCCATTTGCTCGCGTAATTGTTCCGATCAGCAGGATCAACTCTTGAATCTTTCAACAAACGTTTCACTGGTTCAGCATCCCCATTTCTAGAAGCCCAATTGATTGCGTAATTGCTTTCAGCAGAAGGATCCACTCTTGAATCTTGTAACAAAAGATTGACTATTTCAGTTTCGCCATTCCTAGAAGCCCATCTGATTGCGTGATTACTATTAGCAGAAGGATCAACTCTTAAATCTTCCATCAGTAGTTTGACTATTTCAGTGCGGCAATATTCAGAAGCGCATCTCATTGCGCGATTGTCCCGAGCAGAAGGATCAACTCTAAAAGTTTGACTATCTGAGTATGTCCGTTCAAAGTAGCAGTTCCAACTGCAACATTTCTATCAGCAGAGGGATCAACTCTTGAATCTTTCATAAGTAGTTTGACTATTTCAATATGACCGGAGGAAGCAGCCCGTATGATTGCTAGGTTACTATCAGCAGAAGGATCAACTCTTGAATCTGCCAATAAAAGTTTAACTATCTGACTATGGCCTTTTGTAGAGGCAAGTCTGATGGCCGAATTGAAATCATCAGAAGAATCGACTCTTGAATCTTGTAACAAGAGTTTCACTATCTGATTATGGCCATTTCCAGATGCTTCATAAATCGCTGAATTGTTTCGAGCAGAAGGATCAACTCTTTCATCTTTCAACAAAAGTTTGACTAATTCGGTTTGGCCATATCTAGAAGCAAATCTGATTGCTAAATTATTCTGAGCAGAAGTATTGAAGCTTGGATGGGAAAGAGCATCCATCAAACCTCTGCACAAAACTTTTGGATAAAAACTATACAGTCGGTTTAAATACCTTTCATTATTTGGATTTTCAAAGAAGGATTTTGAAACAAGATAGTTTCTTTGCCTCTAAATACAGTCTCGTCTACTTCATTCGAAATTATAACTATATCGTTCTGGGTTAATCCTTCAAGAAACGTTTCTCGGTTGAATCCATTCGAGATTGCTTCTTTTAATGAGCTAAGGTAAACTTCTGGATGCTCGAAAGCCAAAGTATTTAGAAATATGCTATTGTTGTGATCAGAGAAGACTCCTTTGGGATCAACCATCAGGCTAATCTCTAGGTTTAGAGGTGCGAGTCGTTTGAATCGTTTTTGAGCTAATTTGATGAGATCCGGGTTTTTGTAGAATGAACCATCTTTCAAAGAGTCTCTCAACTCATTAAATCCAAAGTCTTTAACGAGTTCATAGGTTGCCTTGTTTGTTGATGCATACTTGCCAAATTGATTGAAAGAGGTGAACTGTTGAAGAATTTCATGCTGAATTAGTAAAGACTTCGGTTCAGTTTGCTGAAGGGCCAAAGTAACAGCTTTGACGGGTTCGATTTGGACTGGAGTATCAATTACTTCACTTGCGATTGTATATGGGAGGTTTGATTTAATGGACATGGTTTCTAGGGGCATGTTTTAAGAGCGAATAATTTTGTGTTCTCCATGTAAAATTGGGCCATTTTGAAAATCAAAAAATTTCTCCAATATTGATGTAAACTATATCGTTAGAAAGCGCTAAGGTTCGGATTGAAGAATCTGTTTTCCGATTCTGAATTGAATTTGATTTCATTGAGTTATTATGTTAATCACGTGATCTTTCAAACCTTTACATCACAGAAATATTATCTTTAATGAGTAAATGCAAGAACGAAACTAATCACAAAAGAAAAATATGTAAATTCTGTGATGAATGCTTGTGTTGTATGTCGAATTGCAATGAAGGTCATCTTCAACAATCGAAAGAAATAACAAAAAGGAATCGAATTATACAATTCAATCATGATTTGAATACTTTTCTACTATTGATGAACTAAACAACCACTATTCTTTCAATCCTGATGAAATAAATCAAAAAGGTTCGTTTGACTTCACATACTCATTGAATTGAACTCAAATTTTTATATTTAAGAGGTTATTCTTCAATGGCTTCACCAATTGGATTGGTGATTCCAACGTGAAAGATTCCAACTATGGAAGAAAATAGGTATTCAAATTTTGAATAATAAGATTGCTTATAGCAATACGTACAAAAAGGATAAAGCGGAATAATGATTTATCATTTCCAAAACCAAGTTACCAAAGACATAACCTCTTACAGTAAACAAATTCAATTTTATTGAGATTGTTTAGTCATTATACTATTTTCTAGTAGTTTAACCATTTCAGTATGCCCCTTTTCAGCAGACATTCGGATCGCTATATTGTAAAGAGCAGAAGTATCAACTCTTGAATCCTTCAACAAAAGTTCAAGTGTATCAGAACGGACACTTCTAGAAGCTAGTCAAATCGCTAAATTGTTCCGAACCGACGGATCGACGATTTCATGTTTTAACAATTGTCTAACTGTCTCAGTAAGACTATATCTATTAGCCCATAAGACTGCGCAGTTGTCCCGAACATAAGTATCACCTCGTAAATCCTTCCACAGGATTTCAAATGTGTCAGAACGCACATTTCTAGAAGCTACCCAAATCGCTAAATTGCTCAAAGCTGAAGGATCAACTTTTTCATGTTTTAGCAATAGTCTAACTGTCTCAGTATGACCATATTTAGAAGCCAATATGATTGCGTAGTTGCGTCGAACAGTAGGATCAACTCTTGAATCTTGTAACAAAAGTTTCACTATTTCAGTAAGACCATTTCTAGAAGCCCATTTGATTGCGTGATTGCTATTAGCAGAAGGATCAACTCTTGAATCTGCCAATAAAAGTTTAACTGTCTCAACATGCCCATTTCTAGAAGCCCATATGATGGCGAAATTATTTTCGGCGGATGGATCAACTCTTGAATCTTTTAATAAAAGTTTTACTGTTTCCGCATGTCCATTTCTAGAAGCCCATTTGATTGCGTAGTTGTTCCGAAAAGAAGGGTCAACTCTTGAATCTTTCAATAAAAGTTTTACAGATCCAGCATGTCCAGTTCTAGAAGCCCATCTGATTGTGAGATTCTTATCATCAGAAGGATCAACTCTTGAATCTTGTAACAAAAGTTCGACCGTTTCAAAATGTCCATAAAAAGTTGCACAACTGATTGCGCTATTGTCCCGCGCAGAAGGATCAACTCTTGGATCTTTCATCAATAGTTTGACTATTTCAGTTTGCCCATTTTTAGAAGCCCATACGATTGCGGGGAAGCTACCATCAGAAGGATCAACTCTTGAATCTTGCAACAAAAGTTTGACTATTTCAGTTTGGCCATATTTAGAAGCGAATCTGATTGCTAAATTATCCTGAGCAGAAGTATTGAAGTATGGATGGGATAAAGCATCCATCAAAATTCTAGACAAAACTCTTGGACGAAAAGTAGAAAATTGGTCTAAATAGCTTTCATTATTTGGATTTTCAAAGAACTCTTTTGGATTTTGAAATACAATAGTTTCTTTGTCTCTAAATACGGTCTCGTCTGCTTGATTCGAAATTATAACTATATCGTTCTGGGTTAATCCTTCAAGAAACACTTCCCGGTTGAATCCATTTGAGAT
>MU621418.1:0-18558 GCA_025399215.1 Globomyces pollinis-pini | reverse complement strand
GCCGTTGATTAACCTTCAGGAACTGAATCTCGAGGCGAATCAAATAGTTGATGTTTGCCCATTGACATTATTAGTGAAACTTCAATCACTTAATATTCGTTCCAATCGAATATTGAACATTTCCGTACTAAAATGGGCATTACGCTTACGTAATTTTCGATATTAAACAATAAAGTAAGTGAGAGCGAAAACAGAGATTCGACTGGGATTATTATAATTGCGATCCACCCATGTTATTTTTTTATAGATTTGAAATGAATACTTGTAAACAGATCGCGTCTGTACTTTTGTTTGTGCAGTCATCTCGTTCTGGAGTTATGTTTTTATAGCGATACCAATGGAAATCTATCAACTGTTCGGTTCGACTTTAGGTCTTCCGGGTTGATTAGTGATGCTAATAGTAATGTATGCCTGACACTGACACAGTGTCAGCCGTGTCAGAGAATTCTTGATACCTGTGTAAATGACCAAAATAGTTATCCTAAATGAACCATATATTAGATGAAGTTGAAGCAGTCTCGAACATTCCGTTTAGAAGTACATCAGGAAAGTCATTAACTATTATTCTGGATATAAAGGAGCAAGAACGTATTTTGAAGACCTTGGATTACAAAGGGAATTGAGAAAGAGAGTAGGAATTCAGAAGAGATTGTACACATGCACATTAAGAAATATCCGCAAGTCATACTTTTCTAGTCAAGAATTTACTACCATTGATGAATTACATGGAGCAGTAAATGCAAATCACCATAAACATACTTTCTGATACAATATGAATCTTGAATTATCTTGAAACATCCAAACCGAGAATTCTCTTGCATCAGAGAATACTGCCTTTTATGATCTGGGGGAGGGGAAATCAATTATTAATAAATCTGTAGATTTAGTTTTGAATGATATTCCAAATTTAGAAACAATTATTGAAAACATCAGAAGAGAATCAGCAAAATGGAAGTTTTAATGACTATACGAGTATGTCATTCTTACCACTCCACTACCAGACCAATCGGAAGTATCATAGAATTGCCAAAAGAAATCACGGCACCAGGTTCTTCAAGTAACTGCGGGCAAGGAGGGATATCAACAATTTGATTTATAATGTAAGGTTGACCAATGCTGCTAAAGGGGAAGTGTCTACTATTTGATTACTACCAATGTGAAGTTTTTCAAGTTTGGTCAAAGATGTCAAAGGGGAGATATCCAGTATTTGATTACCGTCTAGACCAAGTTCTTTAAGCTCAAACAACCCTGCCAATGGGGAGATATCAACTATTCGATTGCTATGAAGATAAAGTTGTTTCAGTTTAACCAACTCTGCTAATGAGGATATATCTACTATGCGATTACTACCGAGTTGAAGTTTTTCAAGTTTGGCCAGTGTTACCAATGGGGAAATATCTTCTATTATATTACCACGAAGGTGAAGCTGCTTAAGATTGACCAATGATATCAAAGCGGAGGTATCTACTATTGCATTACCACCAAGTTGAAGTTCTTCAAGTCCAACCAGCGCTGCCAATGGTGAAGCATCAGTTATGTAATTCTCTTCAAGGTCAAGTAGTTGAAGTTTGATCAATGATGCCAATGGGGAAATATCAGCGATCATATTGTTTGAAAGTTGAAGTATTTTAAGATTGACCAATGATGCCAATGGATAAACATCAAATATAAGATTTGACATGAGATAAAGTTCTTGAATTTTGACCAATGATGCCAATGGGGAAACATGAACTATTTCACCATTTACGATTCGTAGCACTTTAAGATTCTTGAACATGGTTAAACAGCTCAAGTTGAAGTACTGTTGAATCACACTCACAGATTGAATATTGTCCTTGATAAAATTGGAAAGTGGATCCAGATCTGAACCATCTCTAATCAACAGAGTTTTCCTTGTTGTGAATAGCTTGTTTCTTATAAGTGAAAAGAATTTAGAAGCCATTGAAAGCTGAAAACTGGAAACTTCATTCTGGTATATTCCATCTTTAATAATCAAAGTTTTCCTTGTTGCAAACAATTCAATTCTTAAAGGAAGAAAGAATTTCGAAGCCATTGAAAGTTGTGTGAGATCTTTAGGATGGGAACGATTCGCAATTTGCTGTAGAATATCCATAGATAAAGTTTCTATTCCAGCACCAAGGGAACAGATCGGTCTCGGACTTGAAACGTTTATGTTGGACTCCATGTCCACTGGCTTTTTGTTCGTCAAACATTCCTTCGCTTTTATAATGGCAGTGGCTTGCACTAAGCCTCCCATAGACAAGGTGCACGTTGCCGAGACATTAGAATGTTACCAATTAATACAAGAGTGGTTTATTACTGGTCCAATGGGGAGATATCCATTATTTGACCATATATGCTATGCAGAAGCCGAAGATAGTCATTCAAGTTGTTCAACAGACATGTTACAAAACATGTCCAATTTTGATTTTTCAATTTCTCCAACTTGTTCTCTAAAGGAGGACAAACTGTGATATAAAGAGCTATCAGTTCTTTACCATTTTATTCTACGCATAGAAACCAATTACTACCACAACTTTCGATTTATGGCTTGTTACATTCCGATTCAATTCATCTATGTTTTCTGTTGTTGATAGATTAAATGCTAGTGCTAAACTGGACCCAAGGTTTAGAATTATGCAATTGATTGTTCATTGTCTCATATTGATGTATATTTCTTTGCGTGGGCGTATTGCGAGACGTGAAAATTCCCTTGTTGAAGAGAACGTAATTTGGTGGTCACAGAAGTGGCTCGATCAAAATCGGTGAATGCTTTATCTAATTCTTGTCGAAAGAGAGTCCAATCAGTAAGAAAATTTCGATACACTTCAGGTTGTTCAATAAATGGGTTAAACCATTCTAGAGCAGACCCAGTAAACAGGGTGGCGGCGGCAGTGACTTTAGTGGAACCGTGAGGAAATCTTTCCGGATAGGTAAGAAATATTAATGTTAATTGATTGATGAAACCGCGATATTTGGTGCGGTCTCCATTGAATTTTTCAGGAAAAGAAATGGGTAAATCCTTGTGGATAATTTGCTGAATGGTGGATGGGATCGTTGAAACAGAGGCAGGATGAGGGGATGATTGTTCGACAGATGTTTCCATGGGAGATGGAGTAGGAGTTTGATCAGAAGCAGAAGACAGAGGAGAAGGCACAGAGAAGGAATTGGACGAGGAAGCTTGGACAAGAGGATTTTCAGAATTCGGGTTAGACATACGAGATGATAGTGTTAAGTTGGAGTTGGAAGGAAGAACTGTTTTGTGTTAAAGATATTTATATTATAGTTAACACTATAAAGAATTACTACGACCAGATCTCCAATTTATACTTTAGACAGAGCATCGCGTGAGAGATCAGAAACATCAAAGGAGGCTGTGATGTGATCTACGTTTCGTAGTAGATCAGAGGGGGTTGTGATGTGATCTACAACGTAATTGGAGTCAGACGTATGTTGCTGACTCGAAGGCTCTCCTATTCACATTTGCAGAAATACGGGAGGACCATTTCTATCCCAATCCTTTTTCTGTTTCTTTGCAACCAGTGGATAGGAAATGGAACCATCGTAGTTCTGACAATTCACTATAGATTTTTGACATTGTGTGGAGCAGTTTCCAGATTTACTTTATGATAACGGAAGATGTGTTAATGTTGAGCTTTCCCGACACCTTAATTTGGAATAGAAGGATTTATTTTTATAATCAAAACGACCATCAAAATCCTCGCTATATCAAATCACACTCTATATTTTGAATTTCGAGTACGAAACCCATCATCTCAGGTTACCATTAAAGATTTCCAACAGTATTGATTACTAATGGTAGTCAAATATCCCATACAGATGTTCAAAACTAAATACTCAACATACTAGTCTAAAATAGTACTAAACAATTGGCGACTTTAATTGTCATGACCATCGCTTGAGCACCTATCTACTATTTATTTGAATTTTGAATTTGAACTAGATAATGAATTTTGGGTAATCCTGCCAATGGGGAAAAATCTACTATTCGATTGAATTTAATGGAAAGAACAATCAGGCCGACTAAATATCCCAACGCGGAAATATCAGAAATTTGATTCGAACCAAGTGACAGTACTACAAGTCTGATCAATTGAGCTAATGGGGATATATCGACTATTTGATTCGAAGAAAGTTCAAGTCTATGAAGATTCACCAATAATGATAATGGGGATATATCAGCTATTCGATTCTCTTCCAGACGCAGAGATTGAAGATTGAATAATGTTGCTAAGGGAGATATATCAACTATTCGGTTCTTATTCAGACTAAGTTCTTTAAGGTTAATCAAGGTTTCTAATGGGAAAATGTCAACTATCTTATTCTGCTCCAAATTCAGTTGCTTAAGGTTAATCAGCAATCCTAATGAGGGTATATCTACTATTTGATTACAACGGACATCAAGTTTGTTCAGGTTGACTAATGATGCAAAGGGGGAAGTATCTACTATTTGATTACTATAAAGGTGAAGTTCTTCAAGTTTGACCAACGCTGCCAATGGGGAGATATCTATTATTTGATTGCCACCAAGGTGAAGATTTTGAAGTTTGACTAATGCTGCCAATGGGGATATATCGACTATTTGATTCTCATTGAGATCAAGTCTTTTAAGGTTGACTAATGCTGCCAGTGGGTAGATATCTGCTACGCGATTTCTGTAAAGGTGAAATTCTTCCAGTTTGACAAAGCGTGCCAATGGGGAGATATCTTCTATTTGATTACCACTAAGTTGCAGTTTTTCAAGTTTGACCAAGCGTGCCAATGGTGATATATCTAATATTTGATTATAATCAAGATAAAGTTCATCAAGTTTGACCAAACATGCCAATGGAGAGATATCTTCTATTTGATTATCACCAAGATCAAGTTTTTCAAGTTTGAGATGTGCCGTGAATTGGGAGATATCTCCTATTTGATTACTATTGAGTTTCAACGCTTCAAGTTTAACCATCTTTGCCAAAGGAAAAACATCCACAATTTCATTCCAAGCGAGATCAAGGGTTTTTAGGCTGACTGATGATGCGAATGATGAAATGTTCTTTATTCGATATCGATTAATTTGAAGCTCCTCAATCTGACATATTCGTTGAAGATTCTTTAGAATCGTTAAAGACATCAAGTCTAATCTTCTTGTTTTAACTTTTACTGACTGTACATTGTCCTTGATAAAATCGGAAAGTTGATCCAGATCAGTTCCATCTTTAATGGTAAAATTTTTCCTTTTAGTGAATAGTTTGATTCTTAAAGGTAAAAAGAATTTGGAAGCCATTGAAAACTGAGTGACATCTTTAGGGTGAGACCAATCAGCAATTCGATAAAGAATATCCATAGGAAATCGTTCCAGTTGAATATCATGAGAAGACATCAGCTGGGAACCTTTTGAGTCTGGTGTAGCATCCATTTCAATTCTTACTCTGTATCCAACATTCTTTCCTTTTTATAATTCCTGTGGCTTCAGATTGGTGGCTAAATAACCACAACACCATTCTAAGGAAATACTGTTGTTTTGATGAAGATTGTTACTTGCTTAACAATTATTGGAATAAATTTGTGATATCTCGCATTTTCAGAGGATCATAAACGAAACAAAATGATTACAAATGCAAAATGATAATCTTGTAAAAAATTAGAATTGTTTCTTTACCACTTGATAGATAGATACAAAAGGACCCGAATGGGATGATTGTATGCTTGGTCACGTACGATGGAAAAAGATTCTAAAGAATGAAGAATGAAGCAAGTCAATGATGGCTCTGGTTCCTTTCAAAATTCACTGTAAATACAATGTGTAAATTATTATCTCTATCTATAATGTTAATATAGTATAACTATGAGATTTAACGTACATGTCTTTTAAATGCACAATCTCATTCACCAGATTGATAAAACTAGAAACGATAGACCTATGTAGAAAGGTCAACTATTCGACTCCCACGACGTTTAAGATCTTGAAGTTGAACCAATGATGCTATTGGGGGAGATATCAACTATTGGGTTGTGGTCGAGATTTAGTATTTCAAGTTTCATCAATGATTTCAATGGCGAAATATCAAGTATCTTATTCCTATGGATATAAAGAGCTTGCAGCTTGAGTAACAAGCTGCCCACTCACAAGCATTATCTCACTGAATTTGTGAAGAACCTAAACAAAAGAATCTAACACCACTCTTGGAAGAACTCCAACAACTTAATAACGGTCCAGATATTGGTGGGAAAAATGTACAGACACTCTGTGGGAAAAATAAATAGACTATGTACCTATTTAACTGGAATTGACATTACAACCACCTTCACTCACACTTGAGCAAGGTATGTGTATGGATTATCAACAGTAGGAACCCAGACGCTGTCCAAAGTTAATAGTAACCTTACTATGCTAATAGAAAGGGCTATGAAAGTTTGCAATAATCAGAGCAAACTTATCAAAGTACTTGATGCCTGTCGGGAGCAGTTAAACTCGATCTGCATTATCCATTGTTTTTTCAACAACTCATCCTACAGGTACATCATTATCGTGGACTGAACAACCAAATGCCGCATTTCTTCCTATAACAATTGTTCTTATCACAGAAATGGGTATGCAAAAGACAACAAAGGGTTTGATGTTTCGGGAATGGTATCAACGCTGATGGTAATAGGCTGAATCTTAGTTTCTAGTCTAAGCGTGGCTAATTGGGATTACGTGGTAAATTCATCATACGATTAGATTCATCCTGCACTAACATTTCTTCCAAACATTTGTCATTAAAAGCTATAATCAGCACAATGGTTATTGATGGGGTAAGGAATGCGAAAGTTGGTTGTCGACAGTCCACGATAATGCAGTATCTGAAGGATGAGTTGGTGTAAAACATTGGATTGTCCAGCTTTGAAGTTAATGTAGAAAGGTCGGTTGTTGCAGGAGCACTTTGAGAAGGTGTAGACCGACCACTCCCAACAGGCGAGTACGTTTGATTAGATTGTTTTGATTAATACAAACTTTCATGGCCCTTGGCATTGAAACTGTTATTCCCTTCACTTGTTTTATATTGACTATATGCATGTTGTCCTTGAAGACTTTACATAACTTTTCTTCCATTTAGAAATTCTTTCCTGCCTTTAGCATTTAAAATGTAACTATCTCGTGCAGATGGTAAGCATTATCTTTTTAAATGGGTCAATATGAATCTTGGTGCTGTACCATTTCTCGCCAATATTCTAATTGTTTCTTTCGCTCTTCAGTGGGACGACGTGCAATGGAGTGGTCGGCCAAATTACTAGTAATTTCATGATTGTGAGTGTCAATCAACTTCCGCACCTTCCACTTTCCTTTTCGCAATGAGCAAACAATTTCGAATGGGCATCCAGTTATTCTGGATGAGCTATTTCTTCCTTGTTTACATGTACTTCTGTAAATTCCACATCTATCGCATTTTAGGGCTATGCGTCCGACCCTGCTTTTTTTATTGGTAAGGATAACCCATTCATCCTTATAATAAGATGTTAAATATTTTACTATCCCTTTTCTTGATTTGAACTTCAAATTAGAATAAATATTTGTATCTTCTGACTCATCATCAGCCAAATCCTCTAACCCATTATTAGATTCCTCTTCTAACCCATCTTCATTGGAGAATGAATGTATCATAAAAAAAACTGAGTGAGGAGTTCGGACACATTTTCCGCTTTTTGCGAATATAGTAGAAAACCGTGCAAAAATATCAGTTTCCATAAAATAAACATAAATACTGATTCACGTTTTGTTCACTACACGTGGTAAATAGACTCGTCAAAGATTTCCAATGATGAACGGTCAGCTATTTGATTCTCAGCCAGATCGAGTTCGTCAAGTTCAACCAATGCTGCCAGTGGAGATACATAAACGATTTGATATTGACCCAGATCAAGTTTGTTGTATTTGGTTGGCATCGAGATAAAGTTGCTCCAGTGAATCAATGATACCAATGGATAAACACCTACTATTTGGTTAGAATAGAGATAATCGTGAAAGATCTTACACATCTACATTAACAGTGGATTGAGAAGAGCAGGATCCGAAATGATTCTCACTTGGCAGCATTGAGTGTACAAAAGCATTTAATAGCTTTAAACACGTCATGATCATTTGAACACGTTACAATAAAAACTCCAATTACCATTCAGGATAATTGGACACTGCCCATAGTACTATTTACTAAGCTCTAAACAAACTGTGATTATGTATTCATCCATACCATACCAAGAACACCGGCATCTGATTTTTTTAGTTTTGTCCAGAAAAGCCTCTTTGGTTTTGTTCTTGAAATTTGATGAGAAGAAAACAACAGACAAAGACAGGTACAAGTGGAAGCATCTAAAACTATAGGTTTAACATAGGATTTAACACTAAATTAGGTAACTATTTATCCTTACTTATTTATGGTACAAGATGGTACCTCATTATATTGTTTTTCATAACTTAGAATCAGATGATGATCTATTAACTTCAACCTCTTCAAAACAAAGGAAAGTATTGGTTGAACAGAACGTTAAGCAAACAAGTCAATCAAAGCAACCACAAAAACAATCAAAATCGAAACGAACGAAACCAACCAAAAACAATAAATCTCCAAAAGAAATACTGGACGAATTTCAAATCTTGGAGTCTCCATTACAAGATTCAATAGCAGATAATGTTCAAGATCTTACGGTGGAAACAGAAACAGAACCCTTAAAAGAAACAACTACAAAAGAATCACAATCACTTTCTAAAATGAAGCAAGTTGATAACAACATACGAACTCGCACTATCTCTGTTGAAAATCCAATAGAGTCTGCTATGTCAGATCACGATGGTCCATTAGAAACCGAATTTTTGACAGTGAATAATAGCGAAACATCTATTTCTACAAAAGAATCTATTGCAAATAACTTTTATAATGAATATCAAAAGGTATTTTTCATATATATAACAGTAGACAAAATTGGAGTTTGATTTGTTACAAAAACGATATGATCGACTTCATAATTTGATCCAAGAAGGTGACAATCGATTTTCCGAATTTCAACAGTTGGCCGAAATTCGATTTCAAGGTACTTTGACAATCTTAACATGTTAGATGCAGAAAAAACCATTCAGTTATTACAAATTGAAAATCTAAAGTATAAAAATCTTGTATCTTCTTCCAATGTCATTGGGTTACAAAACAAGTTGGATGAATCCGAAGAGAAACAAGCGACATTTAAAACTGAGATTCAAATGTTGATGGATAAACTTCAAGATAAGGAGAAGCAAAAGAAGACTGATAACGATTTGATTGAAGTGCTAAGAAAAGAAAAGGGTAATCTAGAAGATACTATTGTTGGGTTGAAAAAAAATAATGTGAATGAATTAACTGAGAAACAACAATTACAGAAGAAATTGGAAGGATTTGAAGGTAACTCGAAAAATATTGATTTTAGATTCTGTAAAGGATATGATCAAAGAGCATGATAATTCCAAAGTAGAATTATTAAACAAACTAAAGCGATCGAAATTAGAAAAACAAGATCTCAAAGTTACCAATGAACATTATCAATCACAAATTAAAGAATTGAAAGAAACCATTGAACAATTAACTCAACAAAAACATGATTTGAATTTAAAGATTGATGGATTGAAATCATTACAATCTGATTCCTTTCAAAATAATCAAAACTTGAATTTGACAATGATTGAATTGAAATCTTCAAATGAACGATATGTCATGGATATTCAAAACCTTGAAACGCAAATGAAGGAATTAAAAATTCAGAATTCACATTTATCAAAAGTAAATCAAGAATTAAAATCAAAAGTGAAACCATCGGAAACGATCAAGTCTGGTAATTTTGAATGGATATTAATCTAATACTAGTGGAAAAACGAAATGTTGCTATTCAAGCAGTTGATGATAGTTTAGAATTGGAAGCTCAAGTTGCAGACACGTTGGAGAAACTTGTAGAGATGTATGAATTGATGACTGGAATTTCTATTCAGAATATTGATACCATTACCAAATCAGATTCTAATGCAAGTAACTCTGAATCTAATGGAAATACATTTAATTCATTTAAATGTGAAGTACAAGGTGTTACTAAAGGTACTTTTTAATCATTTTGACTCTATAGAATTACAATATGAAATACAAATTCCAACAGATAAATCCAAAGATTTGGATATTTCCTATATTCCTATTTCCAAAGCTGAAGATCTTCCCGAATTTCTAGGTTCTGAAATTGAATTTAGCAAGGACATGGCGCGTTTGTTTTTCTGGAATTTATGCGATTACTTGAGTGACAAGAATTCATGATCGTCAAACATTACTTTTTTTTTAATAAAATTAATACGTTTTTGGATCATTGATCTTTATATTAATTTTGATTCATCAAAATGTAAAGGTATTGAAAAGAGACAAGAATGTATTTGAATAACAAACAATGGTCAAATGGAATATACAATAAATGAAATCAGCAATTTTGTTGCTTTGAGTGTTGATAATGACCAGATTTCCCCATCAAACAAAGTTCACAAGGAGATGATTTCACTGGAGATATCATTGAATGATCTTGAGTAGGTAATTTAGGTAATTGATTCATTTCAATTGTATTCAAGGATGTTTTTGAATGAGATGTATGACGTTTCTAATCAATTCAGTATTTTTTTTTGGATCAATTACATGGATTGGATATTGATCGTGTTCATACTTTCGTTTTGTCTCCATTTTCCAACGTGTTTCTAATGAAAAAAAAAAAATTTTTGGTCAAAAAACATTGGATTTGCTAGTATTGAATTGAACTATGAATTGGACTATTGAAATAGACTATGAATGATACTATAGTACAATTTGTTTTATTTTAAAAAGGATTTCAAGTTAATCCAATTTTTTACGTTGTTGATTTTTTAATTGTTGAGTTTTAACTTGTACCATTAAATTCAAAGCGGAACGAACAAGTCCAATCTAAAAAACAATTAAAATCATGGTGTTTTTTTCATTACCAAAATGTAAGATAAATTGAATATGATAGGTAATCCCAAGACAGAAGTTAAAAACACTCCATTTCGATCAAAATAATTGATGGTGGTGAATTGATGATGATGGAAATTTAAATATTTGTTGATGGATTCTAATTGAAATCCAATGGATGCTACAAATCATTAATTCATTTCGTTTACCCAAGATGATAAGTAAATGAACTCTCAAGTTTGGGAATAGTGTTATTAATAGGAAAATGGATAAATGAAAAGTATAGAGTGATAATAAAAATGGTTCAGTCCAATTCACCTAAACATCAGATCAAATACCCGTTACCGATGCTGTAAATTCATAGGCATTTGTCATGAAAAACTTCCATTCTGATGATAAGGAATCAAGCATTGTTGGCATCAAAATTTAAAAAGTGTGATTAAACAAAAAACACAAAAAACTATAAAAGTGGTCACAAGAGTTGAAAGAGTTGAAGAGTATCCAACAGTCTCTGTGATGCACAGATATACTCGAATATGGTACTAATCAACCGTAAAATAAGAAAATAACAAACATGTTGAAGGCAAATATATACTTTAATTAAGAAACGAAAAATATTCCAGAATCCTCATGCAATACAATAACTAAGATGGTTCAGTCCACTGACCAGCGGCAGAAGCAGCCAACAACAGATGATCAAAAGAACTACTGGAGGTAAGACTTGAATGCCGATCGCGGTATGATTCAGGTGATGTATTGAAAGATTTCAGGGGTCGGATAGCATCAGCAGAGAAAGCTCTACGTGTGCGTGTATCAGGCGTTAGTGGTGAGGATGAGCTTATCTTGGAATAAAGCATTTGGTCAGGTTTGAGTGTTGATGATGGTTTGGTGATATTTTGATTGACGAGTTCTTCATTAGGAACAATCCGCCATTCAGTTATTGGAACATTAACCCATTGCCCATCAACAAAAGGAGTCAATTGGTATCCTTTCTGTGCAAGTGATACCATGGCTTCTTGACATATAAGGAACTGTTTTTCAATCTCTTGTAATTCTTGAACATGAGTTTCATAATCAACTTCTACACTCTTTTCATTATCATTTTCTGGTCGGGAATTCTGACAATGACTACATGGATGAGGACTGGAAATATTGACAATTGATTTATAGTCTAGTTCACTCGATATACAGACACATTGGTTCACTGATCTTGGTGGGGATAGAATGTATGGGATTGGATTGGTTGCATCATCTGTTCTGACCTCTTTTACATCTTGACAAAAAACAAATTGGGACGTTTCAGGTTGGGAGGAAAGTGATTGAATTGGATCCAATTTCTTTGATTGCTCTTGCGGTTGGGTTTCATGGCCAGTTTGGTAAGAAGATTCCTTCACATTTGAATTTTTCGGTTGCTCTGACACATAGCTTAATGGGATGGAAGGGCTAGAACGTTTGGAACTGTTGTCTAAATCCGAGTTGGTAGGATATTGGAAAGTACGTTTTATGATTGAAGGTTGGATCTTAAAACTAGAAATTCCAGGTAAAGTATGCATTCCTTTTGCGTTAGAATCTGTGTTCATGGGTTTTTGGGGATTTGAATTATTAGCGTCGGAACGATACCAAGATAAGGGTTCATTATTTGGAAAATGTCTAAAATCAGACTTTGGTTTCACATTTCTAAAGATAGGTTCACTGGTTCTGCGTTTGGAGGGTATATCTGAGAGAGTATCATCACCATCGCCAGGATCCGAATCCTGACCAATAGACTTTTTTCTAGGCTTTTCCACCAACTTTGGCAAGGCATCGTAATTAAATTGATCAATTTGGTCTTCAAACGTTCCTAAAAAAAAGTGTGAGAAATAGAATATGATTGATGATATGAAAAAAAGTTTAAATTTGATGATAGTTTAAACATACCATGCTTTAGGACATCAGACCATAGCTGACGACACTCTTTACCAACACCAGCCTTTTGCTTTAGTTCTTTACAGATCCTGTATTTATGCGGTAATGGATAGAGCCCATACAAACACTAAAAATCAACAAAAAGCAAAATTGAATACTTCAAGGACGCTTGCACAATCCATTAAACGATAGACCTAAGATTAGCAATAGATAAAGATTACCTAAGATGAGAAATAAGATAAAGGTACTTGAGCTCTAGAAACGTTAAATTTTTTGAGAAAGTATTGTTCCAAGTTAGTTGATTGAACTCTGTATAATTTTTCTTTTATAATTTTCCTTATAGCAAAGCAAGTATTATAGAAAGCTTTTTGCTTATCGTGGAAGGGAGTATTATCTAACTGGGAGTGTTTTAATACAGTTGGAGAGATTAAAGCTTCTTGAGTTTTTAATGAATCATCTAAGGATGTCATTATTAAATTAAAATTAAATCCAAGGAATCGACAAGTTTTTTGAAGGACAAGAAATTGAAATGGAAAGAGTGGCGAAAGGAAGAGACGGAGTGGAGACAGAGACAAAACAACAAACGACTAAAGCACATGCTAATAACTTGTTAGTATCGTACTTGTTAGTACTTTGTATGAGTGTGTCTTATTTGTAGTAAGAGTGTGTCTTATACGAATTACATGGGTTTGCTTTTTTATTAAACAAGGCTACTGCTTTAGCAAAGACACGCTGTAATCATAAACAACCGTACTGTGCTGTAAAATACTCTCCTTCCCTTCTACTACTTCCCCTTTCTCATTCACTAAACTTCCATTCATTTCTGATCCTCCAAATTCTTTCCCACTAACCATATAAACAATTTGTTCTGCTACACTCTGTGTACTCCTTCCAATCAAACTTAACGCTATTGACCCTGGAAAAGTTACAAACCATGGAAATCCTTGATTGGTTGCTGATTGGGTATTGACAATCCCTACCATTAACTTTCTTTTTAAATACCTGGGAATAAATGGAAAAACATGGGTCCATTTATATCCTTTCCATGAAGTTTAGCCAATTCCTTAGTAACGGCATCTGTCATGGCACCATATTGATCTGCTGCTCGAATAAAAAATGGTAGATATGAAGGTTTTTCCAGTTGAAAGTCATCCAAATAGATTTGACTTCCTTGATTTGCTCCCAAGCAATTGACTACTCTTCCTCCATTCTTTGATAATAGTGGCAATAACCCCTGGATAAGAGCAAATCGTGATAGATAATTTTGGGCAAATGTCATTTCAAACCCTGGTATTAACTTGAAAAACTATCATACCTTCTTCTGTTACTCTTCTGGCACCGTAATTCAGTCCTCCTGCACACAACACCAATCCATCCAAACCTTGTTGAAACTCACTATGATCCAGTAATCTGGAACAAAACTTTTTGACGTTTGAGATATTTAAGACATCCAATTGATCAAATTCAAAAAATTGTGGGTTTTGTTTGTTGCTTGACATTTCACCAAGTACTTGTTGACCCTTTTCCAATGACCTCCCCAGAATCATTACAGAAGCTCCTAACTTTGAGAATTCGATAGCTGTTGCTTTTCCTATTCCTTGAGTACCACCTACATATCATTCATGGATGTATTTGATTTACCAACAATCAAAATCTTCTTTCCCAACAAATTCAATGCTGCATTTGCAACTGTAAACTTTGACATGAATCAATTATTTTAGTCAAGAATATTTGGTATTTGACTTCATTTAAATGATTGTGTGACGTTCAAGAAACTCTATCGAGATAGAACGAGGATAAATATATTTTTTAAAAAAATTAAAGAAATTTAAAGAGAAAGACACGTTACGTTACTGTTAGAATGAACAATTAAATTATTGGGATGATTTAAATGGCCAACGATTGTTACATGGGGTGGTGGCAAAGTTGATCAGAAAACGTGACTCGCGCTAAGATAATGGCCTTTTGACGCAACCAAGTTGAACAAAAATATTTAAAAGCTATTAAAGAATCAAATTACTAAATGGAAGAGTTTTATCAAGAAAATCAACAAGATGGGTTTTATGTCTTCCATCCAAATCAAGGTTTTCATACACAAGCACCAAACCACAACGAACACAATGTGAACTGTAAGTGTCACCAAAATAGTTTATTTATACCTTAGACTATAATCCATATCAAAACTATCATACTTATTCTCCTCAACAGCAAGATCTGGATGATCCAAATTGGAATAACCCATATCATTCAACTGTCGATCAACTCAATGGTTCATATCAACCTAGTGACCCAACTGTTGTGTCTTATCATCAAGCTTCTTATAGTCATGAACATAGATCACCACCGATGGTTACTCAGATCATTGAAGATGATAATCCTTATAAAGCAGAAGCGGTCAAACCGTCCTTAGTCAAACCATCCGTAGTCAAACCGACCGTCAAACCATCTCTAGCCAAACAAGATCCTGAACCCCCAACACGAAAGTCTGTACCAGAATGTAAGTTTGACGATCATCCAAAACCCGTCGTATCAAAAAAACGAATGCAAGTGAAATCAGCTTGTGGTAAATCAACTTTTTAAACTGAACGTAACAGTTAACTGCCGGAAATCTTGTAAAAAATGTTCAAACTACAGACCTTGTGAAAGATGTGTCAATAGTGGCAAAGAAGATTCCTGTATAGATGTTGGTCGTAAACCTCGAGCGAAAGGAAATCGAAGGCGTTCGATAGGTATCCAAAAATCAACTCACTCAATCTAGAACAAGGTCAAAACCCAAAAGAAAAGGAAGAGGAACAAGCTTGTGCATTTTATCTAGATTTCAATCTCCCATTTAATGAAAATAATCCATACCAAAATTATAGTACAAATCAATCACCAAACCAAACTTTGATGGAATCAACTTTGATGGAATCTGATCATCAAAACCCATACTTGTCCCCTTCATCCACCACCACCCTTGTCCTCCCAGACAACCCTTACCTCAAAGACTCCAAAATCAAAACATTCCATCCATCCATTCAAAACTTATGCGATAACAAAGCGAATGGTGAACCACTTTTTAATCGCCAAGAACGAGATGCATTGATTGAACTGGCTTCCATCTCAACTGTGTTTTCAACAAACTAACCTTCTTTTTAAATATTTATCTTATAATATATATCTACTTAATATTAAATTTCTTTAGGTTGATTGTTATCAATCGACTGAATCACGATTTCAGACATGTGTTGTGGTCAAAGTCACCACCACCACAATCCAATCCATCACCGCCCTCATCTCCATACTAGAATTGTACAGAACAAATTACATTGACGATACTATTATATTCAGTAAATGAGTTAAACCTGTTTTCATTAGTAAGTGATATGCTGGTATTGTGGTCTTCTAAAACATCAAGATTTGATTAAATGGTCAGGCTTTGTGAAATCAAATGTGGAAGGATGATGAAAATAGATGATTCTCGTGTTGAAAAACGACTAATGAACTAACGGATCGTGATGTTTCTATCAGTGAACAAGGGTCCCTGACCATCACACAGTTACCACGCGTTTCAAGGATTGACCCCCCAAAAGACAGCTCAGACTACTATAAATATATTGTAATCGTCAGACTTGATAATCAAAATGATCTTTACAGTTTTCAATTATCAACTATTGTTGTTTGTAAATAGTATTCCAATTAATCAATCACCACTTCAACTACAATTCTATTCAACCTCGAAGAGTATTTCTATTCATCCTACTGATCAAACCACTACCGATTTTCTATTCTATGCCGTAAGATCTGATCGTGTCTAATCGTTAGGAAACCGAACTAGCGAGATTACAAAAGAACGTGGAAGAGAGTAATTGGGGTTACGAAACCAACATCACTCAAGCAAACTCGTTGAAAATAACTGAAGCTACTTTAAAGTATAATGAAGCTTTATTACATATCATACGAAAATCAAAATCTTTTCAACCAAAAAATCCAATTGATGAACGCAAACTACATCTTCTATCTTTACTTGGTGGAGTTCCAAAGAACACGGAAGCACAACGTCAATTGAAAGCTGTTGAAGCTAAATTGCTTGATATCTATAGTACTTCGACTTGGAACGGTCAACAATTGGAACCACATTTGACAGAGACATTACGTAAATCACGTAATCCTGATGATTTGGAAGATGCATATATCGGATGGCGTAATGTTACCGGACCAAGGATGAAATCATTGTATCAAGATTACGTTCGATTATTGAATGAAGGGGCAAGGGATGGTGGATTCGAACATGCGTCACATCTCTGGTAAATAAGATTCTCTAACATATTTAGGAGATCTGCATATGATATGCATCATGATGATTTCAGTGTAATGATGGAAAAAATTTGGAAGCAGGTTCTTCCTTTATACAAACAACTTCATTGCTATACCAGAACAAAGTTGCGACAACGATATGGCTCGAAAGTGGTACCAAAAGGGGATGGAACCATTCCAGGTCATTTGTTTGGTAATATGTGGTCACAAGATTGGATCAACATTTATGACTTGGTGGTTCCTTATCCTGAAACAACTGCCTTAGGTAAACATGGTTTAAATCTAACCAGTATAGAAGTGACTTCAGCGTTGGTTGAACAAAAATACACACCTTATCGAATGCATAAAATGTCTGAATCGTTCTATGAAAGTTTAGGTTATCCACCTTTACCAGCTTCATTTTGGCAGAAAAGTATGATTGAAAGACCAAAGGATCGAGAGGTAGTTTGTCACGCTTCGGCTACAGACTACTGGAATGATGACTTGAGAATTAAGATGTGTACTGCCATCACTGAAGTTGATTTATATACCGTTCATCATGAACAAGGTAAGATTGTTATTGGTGTCTGAATAGTAGGACATCTTTACTATGATCATCATTACAAGGATCAACCATTCTTGTTTCGCGATTCGGCAGCTGATTTTTTTCATGAGGCTATCGGAGATACCATGGTCCTTTCTGTCTCTACTCCCAAACATTTAGAAAAGGTTGGATTACTTAAAGGTCCAGTTTCGAATTCTTACAAACAAACTATCAATGCACAAATGTCAACTGCACTGGCAAAAATTGCTATTTTGCCTTACTCTTATCTGATTGATTTGTGGAGATGGAAAGTCTTTGATGGAAGTATAAAACCAGAGGACTACCAATCTTCCTGGGAAACTCTGGTTGAAAAATATCAAGGAATCAAACGACCTATACCGTCCAATGAAAACGATTTTGACCCTGGATGTAAGTTTCATGTTCCAGGCAACACACCTTATGTGAGATATTTTGGAGCTGCTGTTATTCAATTCCAGTTTCACGAAGGATTATGCAATGTTATAAATCATCAAGGCCCAATTCATGAATGCGATATATATGAGAACAAGGATGCTGGTGCCCGATTCTCTGAAATGCTGCGAATGGGAAAGAGTGAACGATGGCAAGAAGCTCTTAACGTCGCGATGGGTAAACCTACTGAATTGAGTGGATCATCGTTGATGAAATATTTCGAGCCACTAATGAAATGGTTAGAAGAACAAAACAAGGATGAAGTTTGTGGATGGGATCAAGAAAACATCCAGATTTGATACGAATTGGTGATAAATATGTTAATAAAGTTGAAAGTAACCAAATACTAAAGTAAATCCACCGGTTTATAGAAGTAAAGCGCAATTTAGCGTTTATGCA